>CAJHNH020003757.1:300000-536859 GCA_905116865.2 Candidula unifasciata
GTTCTCGTCTACACTGTCTTTATTGTGATACTTCAACAATGTCACAAATACATCAATGATATTCTGAATAGCGCTGTGTTCTCTCTATGGCTAAATACTCGTAGGTTCGCGTTGTGTTCTTCATCTCTAGTTACTTTGTTAACTGGTTCTATTGTCTCTAACTGCCACCTGGCTTCTAGTGCTGTTTGGTACTAACGTCTTGATCGTCGACTCTAACATCTCTATAGTTCCTACTTAATGTGTCTCTGTTAACCATGGATCCATGTATCTTGTGTGTCGTCTCTGTAGTTTGTTGTCTCGTTTCATGTCTGCTCTCTAGTGACTGTCTTCTAGGCTCTATATGAACGGCTGCTCTCCTTCCAGTGTTGAGCTGGCATCGAGGATCATTAAGACTAGTCGCTCGTCCTCTGAATCTCAACGACTGAAGGCTTCTAGTGTCGGGCTAACATCTTTACCACTGAAGGCTGTCTTGAGAGCCCATGTGACTGACCTCTTCTCTCTTGAGTCTTGTGGACTGAAGAATTGCTAAAGTGCTTTGTTACTCGCTATTTATACTTGGGTGCTTGAATGGTAGGTATTTGTTTTCTTCTCACTTTTTCTGCTTCTAGAATATTCTAGTACATCCAGACTTGTTTACTATGTACGCTTTCACGTAAGATTTTTCTAAAAACATCTCGATTGCATCAGATTTCATCATCCTATTCTACACAGATATGGTAGTTAAACTGACAGTTGACGTCAATAGAAGCTTAAAAAAAAAACAACTACAATTGCGTTGCTTTGATAGGGCATGACAACAAGGTATTTACCAGTACGACAATTGGGTCACATGATGAAAAAGCGCATTTCAAAACTTCTAGAAAGAAGGCCAAGGCCAGACAACATCAGTTTGATGTCAACAGCTAGTTTTGGCGGGAAAAGAAGATTATGGAAAAGGGAATGTCAAGGTTACCAAAACTTGTTGATCTCCTAATATTCTAGCTTTGTGCCTCCTAACAAACAAGCTATGAGCTCACTCTGTTACACATGCAAGTATGATTTCTTGACTTTTTAAAAATTATCATAGATGTATGACCGTGCATTATCTTGCATGTATCTTTTACAGGTAAAAGCGTGCATGAGAATATCAGCAGACATCAATCACCCACTGCACAACGCTCTCAATGATATAAAAGGGGCGCGTCTCAAAAGAGGCTCCTCCTGGATGGCCGGGGCAGAAAATATAATCCAGCAAGTATCTGCCCTAGACGAGATCAGTCACGGAAAAGAATGGACGGATACACAAGTTGACCTGCTATGACTTGTCTAAGGTTGGCATAACACTGGGAAGGTACTGCAGGAATCAGATACCCACCACAGCAGAAACCGAGATTAGAGCACTGATTGATTGATCAGCACTCACGCCCAGAAGACGTCGTCATTTACACAGATGGGTCAATGAAGCACGGGACAAGATCATCATGGGGAAACACAGAATAAAGGATGGGGAAAACAATAAAAGAGGATAGCGGCGCTTACCAGACGACTGGGTCAAGCATGACCATGGAGATAGCTGCTGCTACCAGAGCCTTGCGTGGGTAGCAGAACAAGCGGCCACATATGCAGTAATTGTTTCAGACTCTTTGAACATGCTTCAGAAAATCGCTAAAGGCAGTCTCCGCTCCGATGGTTAGAAAGCATTTGGAAGTTGTAGTTAACCTCCATCATCTGGATCTACACACCTGGGCACGCAGAAGTAAATGGTAATGAAAGAGCTGACCAGCTGGCAAGTAATGCACCAATGCAAAAGGGAAAAAGCATGGGCAGAGCTGATATCATCAACGCCGTGCAAATTAGGTTGGGAGATATTGGCGAATCTCTGACGCTAACACGACTTCGTGACCGAGAAGTTAAGCTTGGTGAAGCCCGACTATACCGTCTTAGAGGTAAAGACAAGATATACTATAATTAACTCCTCATAAGAACGATAAGTAGAGGTACCTTAAAGTGGCTGCTGCATCAGAGGACTGAGCACACATGGGGATGCCCAATGTGCAAAGACGTCAATTGTGATAACATAATATAACATTGCATGTGTGACTCATAGACTCACCGACTATCACTGCTCGATCTAACATTCACGTTCTCTGAAGGTTTACTCACTTCTTGTGATTCAAGCGCCATACGACCGGGCTTTCTCAACATCGAGAACGACTGAATCTTCTCATTCGTTCCAAGATCCTGGTTCTCCACACACGATTCATTTTTTTTTTTTCTCATCTGGCACGATTCAACCCACTTGCACGCTTACCTCGAGTTATTTATTACTCAGTGCATACATTATACTTCGTACTCGATACCATTTAACATAATTCAAGCACATAATTTATGTTAAGTATTTAACCTCATTCACGAATGATGAGAACATTCATTAACAATGACAAAGAAATGACTCATTACAATTATATATGTAGGACTTCTAATAATAGGACCCTTACAAGGACCATTAGTTGTACTTGATCAATGTTGCTAGAGCAATATTTTATTGACCAATTGGCTGGGTGATATGGTCAACATCCCACCGACCGCCTTTACTTCCCAGGACTTTACTTAGTACCTATTTTAGGCAGGGTTTACCTCGAAGCCAAAGCCATTTAAAAAATCAGCCAGATGCGAAATTGAACTCACGAGCTTCGGGCCTGCAGGCGAGAGTCTATCTGCAACACTAAACGGTTCCTTTTGACTCCTAGACTCGCTGTATATTTTCATACATTTATCACACCTTGACGCAGTTGTATTATCATGTGTGCTTTCAGACGGCCAAGAGGAGTTTTTAATACTACTAAGGATTTTGCGAAGTCAACGGTAATTAAAACTAGCACTAAACTTAAAATATTAAGCTCTAATGCCATATCTGTAGAGTGTACGCTGAAACCAGAAAAACATGGAAAACAATTACCTAATGAACTACAAGTTTATAATTGAATTGTGCTTGCGCAGAATAGTAAGACTTAAATAGTGTGATAGAATCCCTAATATGGAGCTTTGGGGGAGAACTAAACTAACTCCAGAGAATCAAGGGGAGGAAAAAAAGACACCGCCCCCTAGATAAAGTCACGATAAGACAACCTGAGAATACTAAAACTAGAACGGCATTACTGTTATTTTTTGAGAATATCTTCTTATATTCAGTGAAATAAACAGATGTTGAATGTGATAGTTATAGTTCTAGTTGTTTTGATTCAGATTAGGGCTTATGGTTAGTGTGCCTAGATTACTGTTACTGCTATCTAGACTGTATGTAAAATATATCCTGTCTTGGCTAGAACACGATGGTTCTAGTCCCCACCTAACGATCTCTTTTTCTTTAATTTTCTAGTTACTGAGGCAGCTTGAGTGTGGGTTTGCTTCTATTAGCCACGACATCGTTGGAGCTTTTGTAGATTTGCAGTAAAGAAAGGTTTGAGGAGTAGATTACCATATTATCCTTCATATTGTCTCTTCCCTCCTCTCTCTATATAAGATTCCCTTTAGGTTCCGCTTCTAGTACATTAAAACCAGCAAAGAGTACCTCTCCCGCTTTTCAGAAGGCGTCTTTGATGTGCTTTCCATCATCCAACCATTGTCTATAAATATATCCCTTCGGAGATTACAATGGATACCAGTGCCACTGCCTTTGACCTGCGGTCAGATTTCGCAGAGATGTACAGTTGAGCTATTATCGTTGACTGTGGGTCAGAAACTGTAACCTTTCTCAGTTCACTGCCCACATGAAATTATGTGGAAAATTTACGATAAGCAGATCTAAAATGTCTTTCTAGATTACCCCTTTTAGGGAGCGCATAGTACTTCAGTCACTTCAGTCTGGAAAATTACCAAGCATACGGACACTATTATCCGAACTAGGCAACCGCTGTAAATTAGTAATGCAGTGGATACCTTCCCACTGTGGAGTTCCCGGAAACGAAAAAGCTGATAAACTAGCTAAGGAAGGTGCAACTGCAGAACAACCTGACATACCAGTCTCTTATCAACAGAAGAAGAGAATGATCAAATCAATCAGAATGCCACCGAAACTGGCACAAGATGATTACCATATTATGGACAGACCAGAGCAAGTCATTATCCTTCGCCTTAGAACAGGGCACAATCGACTTCGCTCCCACATGTACAACAAATTTAAGATTGGCCAATCAGCCATGTGTACTTGTGGACTGGCACCCGAAACAACAGATCACATCCTTCAAGACTGTCCCAGATTCAACGCTTTCAGGCAAAACCTTTGGCCAAAAGAGACACTTGTGGAAGTCAAACTTTACGGGCCGCTTAGTGAATTACAAAAGACAGTGAAATTCATACTAGAGACGGCTTTGCAGATATAGACAATTTATTTCATGCGAACGAAAGAAGAAGAAGAAGAAGGGAGCGCATACAGCAACAAGGAGAGGTTAAATTTGACCAACAAAAAACAAAACAAAAAGGCATTCTAGATCATTCCAGAAGATTTGCTAGTAAGCCCGATTTAATACTTGTTGACAAGTAACTGCCTGCAAGCCCACTGGAAGTCAATTGTAGACAAGCCTGTCTGTTAACTAGCCCATTAGGTTAGTTAGTTGCGTATCCTTTACAGGACGTTGCAGAACTAACCCCAACAGCCAATGGCTGTTGTGTGGTTTTTCTAGGCAAGTTTACGTCCAGTAGTTTGCCATTGCTTCCTGGACGGTCGGCTTTCTTGATACAAGTGTCGAAACCAACGCAGGGCGCATGGCTCGCAGTTGGGATCGAACCCAGCATCCCGGCATTACGAAGCGTTCGCATCGACTTAGCCACAGAGCCGGCAACTATCCTATTAGAGAAGTCAAAAATAACACTTTTAATTTCAGACAATATGACACAAACCTTAGCGATCTGCCTAACACAGCTTTCAGA
Organism: Candidula unifasciata; assembly: GCA_905116865.2. Taxonomy (NCBI): domain Eukaryota; kingdom Metazoa; phylum Mollusca; class Gastropoda; order Stylommatophora; family Geomitridae; genus Candidula; species Candidula unifasciata. The sequence continues at coordinate 304,909 of CAJHNH020003757.1, forward strand.
TCTACTTGTCTATTACTAGACATCTTACACCCATTTTAGGCTGACTTGACCTGAGTACGACGCGGATTTGAATCCAAGACCTTCCTACAGATAACATTAAAAAGGAGGAAATTGAGCTAAGGGATTAAAACGAACCAATCACTTTAAACAAAAATATATGAACTGGTTTGACCATCTGCCAAGAACGCTCTGGCTCCACTGCAGCAGTGTGCTATGTTGAAGAAATATAATGAACACAAAGCAAGGGAAATGAAGCAACGGCATCAAGAGCAAGCATAGAGAGATGAGGTTCAACTTATAAAGCTTATTAGATAGATAGAGAGCACATAAAAATACACTCTCATACTGCTAAAACTCGTACCAGATACTGGAGGAAGGATGAATGAGAGTAAAGAGGACCAACAGCTTACCTGTGTAACTCTTCACTGTGACACATATCCACACGATCATTATTGCCCAATGTTTGGGACTCTTTTTCGAGTCCATGGTAAAGTATGTTTTACTGGTCCCTGTCCTGTGGAATTTATGAATAAAAGTGTTATCACCTTATACATCGCCAATGGGTTCGGGCTATACCATTAAGTTAATTGCATATTAGTTTAGAGTTGCCTCGGAAGAAAATACACCAAGAAACGACATTTTTTTTTCTTGTATATTGAAGACCTGACTGTCCTGTTGAAAAAAAAAGTTGGACCACATTACTGGGTACTAGTAACAGTTTGATTGTATGTCAGTATCGCAAAGATACAATAGGTACTAGTAACAGTTTAATTGTATGTCAGTCTCGCAGAGATACAATAGGTACTAGTAACAGTTTGATTGTATGTCAGTCTCGTAGTGATTCAATAGGTACTAGTAACAGTTTGATTGTATGTCAGTCTCGTAGTGATTCAATAGTTACTAGTAACAGTCTGATTGTATGTCAGTCTCGTAGTGATTCAATAGGTACTAGTAACAGTCTGATTGTATGTCAGTCTCGCAGAGATACAATAGGTACTAGTAACAGTTTAATTGTATGTCAGTCTCGAAGAGATACAATAGGTACTAGTAACAGTTTGATTGTATGTCAGTCTCGCAGAGATACAATAGGTACTAGTAACAGTTTGATTGTATGTCAGTCTCGCAGAGATACAATAGGTATTAGTAACAGTTTAATTGTATGTCAGTCTCGCAGAGATACAATAGGTACTAGTAACAGTTTGATTGTATGTCAGTCTCGCAGAGATACAATAGGTACTAGTAACAGTTTAATTGTATGTCAGTCTCGCAGAGATACAATAGGTACTAGTAACAGTTTGATTGTATGTCAGTATCGCAAAGATACAATAGGTACTAGTAACAGTTTAATTGTATGTCAGTCTCGCAGAGATACAATAGGTACTAGTAACAGTTTGATTGTATGTCAGTCTCGTAGTGATTCAATAGGTACTAGTAACAGTTTGATTGTATGTCAGTCTCGTAGTGATTCAATAGTTACTAGTAACAGTCTGATTGTATGTCAGTCTCGTAGTGATTCAATAGGTACTAGTAACAGTCTGATTGTATGTCAGTCTCGCAGAGATACAATAGGTACTAGTAACAGTTTAATTGTATGTCAGTCTCGCAGAGATACAATAGGTACTAGTAACAGTTTGATTGTATGTCAGTCTCGCAGAGATACAATAGGTACTAGTAACAGTTTGATTGTATGTCAGTCTCGCAGAGATACAATAGGTACTAGTAACAGTTTAATTGTATGTCAGTCTCGCAGAGATACAATAGGTACTAGTAACAGTTTGATTGTATGTCAGTCTCGCAGAGATACAATAGGTACTAGTAACAGTTTAATTGTATGTCAGTCTCGCAGTGATACAATAGGTACTAGTAACAGTTTGATTGTATGTCAGTCTCGCAGAGATACAATAGGTACTAGTAACAGTTTAATTGTATGTCAGTCTCGCAGAGATACAATAGGTACTAGTAACAGTTTGATTGTATGACAGTCTCGCAGAGATTCAATAGGTACTAGTAACAGTTTAATTGTATGACAGTCTCGCAGTGATTCAATAGGTACTATTAACAGTTTGATTGTATGACAGTCTCGCAGAGATACAATAGGTACTAGTAACAGTTTGATTGTATGTCAGTCTCGCAGAGATACAATAGGTACTAGTAACAGTTTGATTGTATGACAGTCTCGCAGAGATACAATAGGTACTAGTAACAGTTTGATTGTATGTCAGTCTCGTAGTGATTCAATAGTTACTAGTAACAGTCTGATTGTATGTCAGTCTCGTAGTGATTCAATAGGTACTAGTAACAGTCTGATTGTATGTCAGTCTCGCAGAGATACAATAGGTACTAGTAACAGTTTAATTGTATGTCAGTCTCGCAGAGATACAATAGGTACTAGTAACAGTTTGATTGTATGTCAGTCTCGCAGAGATACAATAGGTACTAGTAACAGTTTGATTGTATGTCAGTCTCGCAGAGATACAATAGGTACTAGTAACAGTTTAATTGTATGTCAGTCTCGCAGAGATACAATAGGTACTAGTAACAGTTTGATTGTATGTCAGTCTCGCAGAGATACAATAGGTACTAGTAACAGTTTAATTGTATGTCAGTCTCGCAGAGATACAATAGGTACTAGTAACAGTTTGATTGTATGTCAGTATCGCAAAGATACAATAGGTACTAGTAACAGTTTAATTGTATGTCAGTCTCGCAGAGATACAATAGGTACTAGTAACAGTTTGATTGTATGTCAGTCTCGTAGTGATTCAATAGGTACTAGTAACAGTTTGATTGTATGTCAGTCTCGTAGTGATTCAATAGTTACTAGTAACAGTCTGATTGTATGTCAGTCTCGTAGTGATTCAATAGGTACTAGTAAACAGTCTGATTGTATGTCAGTCTCGCAGAGATACAATAGGTACTAGTAACAGTTTAATTGTATGTCAGTCTCGCAGAGATACAATAGGTACTAGTAACAGTTTGATTGTATGTCAGTCTCGCAGAGATACAATAGGTACTAGTAACAGTTTGATTGTATGTCAGTCTCGCAGAGATACAATAGGTACTAGTAACAGTTTAATTGTATGTCAGTCTCGCAGAGATACAATAGGTACTAGTAACAGTTTGATTGTATGTCAGTCTCGCAGAGATACAATAGGTACTAGTAACAGTTTAATTGTATGTCAGTCTCGCAGTGATACAATAGGTACTAGTAACAGTTTGATTGTATGTCAGTCTCGCAGAGATACAATAGGTACTAGTAACAGTTTAATTGTATGTCAGTCTCGCAGAGATACAATAGGTACTAGTAACAGTTTGTTTGTATGACAGTCTCGCAGAGATTCAATAGGTACTAGTAACAGTTTAATTGTATGACAGTCTCGCAGTGATTCAATAGGTACTAGTAACAGTTTGATTGTATGACAGTCTCGCAGAGATACAATAGGTACTAGTAACAGTTTGATTGTATGTCAGTCTCGCAGAGATACAATAGGTACTAGTAACAGTTTGATTGTATGACAGTCTCGCAGAGATACAATAGGTACTAGTAACAGTTTGATTGTATGTCAGTCTCGCAGAGATACAATAGGTACTAGTAACAGTTTAATTGTATGTCAGTCTCGCAGAGATACAATAGGTACTAGTAACAGTTTGATTGTATGACAGTCTCGCAGAGATACAATAGGTACTAGTAACAGTTTGATTGTATGACAGTCTCGCAGAGATTCAATAGGTACTAGTAACAGTTTAATTGTATGTCAGTCTCGCAGAGATACAATAGGTACTAGTAACAGTCTGATTGTATGTCAGTCTCGCAGAGATACAATAGGTACTAGTAACAGTTTGATTGTATGACAGTGTCGCAGAGATACAATAGGTACTAGTAACAGTTTGATTGTATGTCAGTCTCGCAGAGATACAATAGGTACTAGTAACAGTTTGATTGTATGACAGTGTCGCAGACATACATTAGTTACTAGTAACAGTTTAATTGTATGTCAGTCTCGCAGTGATTCAATAGGTACTAGTAACAGTTTAATTGTATGTCAGTCTCGTAGTGATTCAATAGGTACTAGTACTACTAGTAACAGTTAAATTGTATGTCAGAATCGCAGAGATACAATAGGTACTAGTAACAGTTAAATTGTATGTCAGTCTCGCAGAGATACAATAGGTACTAGTAACAGTTTAATTGTATGTTAGTCTCGTAGTGATTCAATAGGTACTAGTAACAGTTTAATTGTATGTCAGTCTCGTAGTGATTCAATAGGTACTAGTAACAGTTTAATTGTATGTCACTTGAGCGTCGTATTTTAGTCTACCTTTTAACTTGTTTAACGGGAGCCACTATAATGATCTGACGCCGGCCTGTCCGTCTGAATGTCAGAGTTTGTTTCAGAACTAACCATGGCTAATAAATCGACCCAGTAAAATGGGTGCCAGGTATTGTCCTGGAAAGTCAAGGCGGCCGGCGTGGTGTTGACTATGTCACCCAGTGAGCACCGAAAAATATGTCTAGCCTGATATGCCCAGTGGGACAAAAGGGCCCTTCGTTTGCTGCTTCACACATTAAAACTGCCAATTACTGCCTTTATTTCCCCACTTTTGGGGGGGGGGATGGGGGGAGGGGGTCTTTGGACTTGGGGATCTACGGCCGCATTGCTAGTTCTGTCGCCACGACTGTGCGGGCGAGGAATTTATTTTGCCCCCCACAAAAACATTCCCCGGCTTTACCGAGGATTCGAACCCGGGTCTCATAATTAAGAGCTCAGCATTCTAACCGTTCGGCCAGCCGCTTTATACATTAGCTGTATTGTTAGTCACAGGGATTGGAGTTGCAGTCTCAGCAGGACTCAACGAATGTCCAAGAATTATTTCCCCTGACGTTGAGCATTGATTGAAGCACCAGCGAGCGCCTGATTTCCATACAATGTTTTCTGTAAGTGTGTTCACATGTCCCCGACACACACTACAACACGCTAATATCTATGTTCATGCGTCTATTACTGGACAGTCTGAAACACTCTTACGGAATACAAAGAAGTCTCAGTAGAAAATACTGGACAATCTCAGACATCCTTTGGGAAATGTGATCTGAATGTATTCTAGGAGAACTAGAAGAGGGAGGGAGCTACCCGTTACAGATTTGCCAATATCATGTGACATGGGTGATGTAATATTGCTAGAAGAAATTCCTTGCTTTCGCCGTAGATTTCTTTTAGAAGCCTAGGTGGCTTGGGGGTTAGTAGGCTTTCTTGGTAAGACGGTGGACTTGGTTCAGACCCCTACAGTGGCCGAGATTATTTTGTTTTGTAACCAGTACGTTTTTGAGATGGATCCATTTATTAATTATTGTCACTCAGCGTCCCAGAGTGCGACGTATTTTTGCGTGTTTTTTCAAGCCCCACTCGGGCGGTTGCCAGGAGCCCTAATATAACCCAATCTAGGGGTGAACGGGTCATCTTTATCTGAATGGTGTCACTTTGTGTCACCGGGTATTGATAGCTCGTTGTACGGTCCTGATGCGGTTGAATCACATACACACATACGAGATGGATCAAAGAAAATCAGATTGGCACCAGACAAGTTCTAAAGAAAGTAACTGCTGTAGAATTACCTTGACCTTTCACTCGTCAACACAGCTTGCAGGCTTGTTCGCTCTTTGTTTTTGAAATCACATTACAATCTGGACCCCCCCCCCCCCTCTCCCCCTCCCCCCTGTCTCTCCCCCGTAACCCAACTCAACGCATTCTGAAGCGCAGCAAAGAAATACACAACCGAAACCGAAAAAGGAAAAAGTGGGATACAAAAGAGGTACGTTCAAGAGAAACTCGACAGTAAGTTGTCTTGAAAGAGACAGGAGGTGCGGAACTAGATTCCCTAATATTACCAACACACAGACAATTGCACGGAATGGAGAGGGAATGAGGAATCTACTCGAAGTCCCATAATTTCCTTATTGTTGTAGGAATTGTCTGCAAATGTCGTGGTCTAGAATATATCAATAAACAGTAGCACATATAGACATGGTATAGTGGTAATCTTCTTCTTAAAGCCCATACTGTGTGGTATCATGTTATCATGTCTATCTACAACCTTCAGTCTCGTGCACTTCCAGTCAACCCTGACACTGATTCCTCCATACCATAATGTCAAGCTCTCCAGCATATGTTCTGCCGGTCTTCCTCTGCCTCTCTTCCCCTCCAGATTTCCTACTGTCAGGATATACTCCATTTTTCTTCATCTCTTTACATGACAAAAAAAAAATGTAGATTGTTGTGTTTAGAGTACGGCATTGTGGCAATACATTTTTTTTATTTATATTTTAAGCAAATTTACAACGGGAACACATTTGTATTTAACATATTTACAGTGTGAATACATTTGTCTTGTTCTTTAAGGAAAAAAAAAACGAATTTGCAATGGGAATAAATTTTACTTTTTTCTATTCTTTAAACCTCATACATACATCTAGGACACAAGTGGGTTGTATGTTCTTTTTTAAACGTCTCTAACAAACCAAGCCTTTATTGGCTTTGCATGGTTGAATGAGACACAAATTGTAAACTGGAAGATAGATCAGGCGTAGATAGGCCAGTGATTTTTGTATGTTGACTTGTCAAGAGGAGGAAAAGACTCAAGAACGTGTAGACAACTAGCAAGGTGGATGGAACGGGAAGGAGCAAAGGCATGACCAGGAGTTATAAATATCTGGACAGTCCGGGGCAAAACCTGATCAGTGATAAGTTTAAATAAGTTTATTGAATGTTAAAATGAGTCTGTATACATGTGTGTGGTTTCTGTATGTGTGTGTGTGTGTGTGTGTGTGTGTGTGTGTGTGTAACGATTTTTTTTTTAAATTCTGCAGTGCTATCTGTATTGTCAGACACTCATAGTATATGTGTTCTTCAGATTCGTGTGTGTTTTGTGGACGGAATCTGCATGATAGTTCATATTAACGCTTACTTGATTGTTTTTCCTTAGTCGGTATCATGCTTCTGATACATAGAAAGATACCTCTGTTAACCAAAGCAAATCTCATTAGAAAAGTTTTGTGTGTGTGTGTGTGTGTGTGTGTGTGTGTGTGTGTGTGTGTGGCCGACATTGTACCACCAGTGCCAAACATGGACCCTTACTACGACTAATGATCGGAAGATCGTAACATGAGATGAGATGTCTTAGGAGAGCTGCCGGTGTGACCAGAAAAGATAAAATTAAGAATACAGAAATTAGAAGAAGACTAGGACTGCAACCAGTCATACAATTCATCAAAGAAGAGCAAGTGAAATTTTTTGGCCACCTGATGAGAATGCCCCTGGTACCGGCTGCCCCAGTGGGCCACGCTGAAGAAATGTAATGTTGCTACACCTCATTGTTATTTATTTTAAACTAATCATTTATCCTGGTGATCTCTTGCGATGGCAAATGACCGTCGGTGCTTATCGAAAAAGCACATAATATTTATGATGATGTTTGGTGTCACTAGAAACATTTACGTTTCGTAGTTTGTCATTGCTTTATGAATAATGCTACGCACACACACAGTTGTGAAAGACAAAGCAAAGCCATCTGTTGCTAAACTGATTGCAGCTGGCTTTGAAGAACCCTGGTTTGTCTGGATTGTGCAACTACGTTCAGAGCCCCTACTCTAGGGTATAAAAACCAGTGGAAAATATATGGAAATGCAATAATAACTGTAGTCATACATTTGTACGAAACGACAGAAACACAGATAAATTCGCTTTACACTAACTACCATGAGGCAAATTGCCTTTCTCACAAGTGCTGATTAAATTGGCGCCGATCGATAACACACAATTCATTTCCGGAGCGAGACATTTCCGGGCGGAAATATTTCCGGTGGCTATTATATTCTAGAACTGGATATAGATCTCCATGTTTTGGTCAGCACCCAAAACAACTTTAGTCTAGGTTTGCTTGGTGGTCAGTAAATCATAAATGGTCAAATATATTTTTGACGAAGGAAAGTTATTTCCACACCAGTAAGGAGAATAGCCTTTCTCACCGTAGTGGCTTATGCGGCATTTGATGTTGGGCGCATATACAAAAACCTATCGGCACAGGATGGTTAGGGATAGGGTTGATATAGTTCCTAGCGCTCTAGAACAAAAATGGTAAATGTGCTTTTTCCGCATGATCACTGACAACACACGAAGAGACAGGGTTATAAATACCAACATTAGAGAGAGAAAAAGAGAGAGAGAGAGAGACAGACAGACAGACAGACAGACAGACAGACAGACAGACAGACAGACAGACAGACAGACAGACAGACAGACAGACAGACAGACAGACAGACAGACAGACAGACAGACAGACAGACAGACAGACAGACAGACAGACAGACAGACAGACAGACAGACAGACAGACAGACAGACAGACAGACAGACAGACAGACAGACAGACAGACAGCTGGAATAAGACCATGTCTAAATTATATTGACAGACAAAGAATGAAATCGTTTTACCATCTGGTGAGAATAGAGTAGACCAGATTGCACAAGACATTCCTAACAGGAGAACATCTGGGAGAAAGGCGGAAAAAAAAGGGGGGGGGGGAGGTCAAGAAAGAGGTGAATAAATGGCGTAGATGAAACCTGTAAAAAGATGAGCAAATCCATCACTCAAGTCAACCGAGAAGCGCAAGACAGATACAGAAAACCACTACTTTGAAATAAAACTTTGTAACAGTGAGACCGTCAGCTCTGTGGCTAAGTCGATGCGAACGCTTCGCAATGCCGGGTTCGATCTCAACTGCGGGTCATGTGCCTTGCGCTGGTTTCGACAGTGGTATCAAGAAAGTCGACCGTCCAGAAGCAATGGCAAACTACTGGACGTAAATTTGCCTAGAAAAACCACACAACAGCCATTGGCTGTTGTGGTTGGTTCTGCAACGTCCTGTAAAGGATACGCAACTAACAAATATTTCGCGGTATACAAGCCAGTGGTCAATCTGAAAGCTAAGTTCAGTTTTAATATTTCTGTAAAAATATCATTATCACCTGAGTAGAAAATCTGAAGGTTTCTAGTAGGTCATAGGCTATCCAACTGGGGTCCGCGGGTTAAATGCAGCGGGCAGATGTCTAGCGAGTGATCTGCGGTTCACTGGCAATTGCACTGTCTTAATGATCTCTATGCCCGGCTCTCTAGCGTAATTGGCTAAACCGGATTGCGTGGTGACCGGGTGACGAACTCCTTGTGGTCCGGGTTCACTCCCGTGGGTAGGCAGAAAAGCCACATTTCTCACAGATTTACGGTATTATCAATGGAATCAAGGCCGAAAGGTTGCGATATCCATAATACCGAGCCTAAGGGTTAACAACTCATGGCTTCTGGATACTAAAACAAACAAACAAGCAAACAATGATCTGTATATGCTGGCTTCGGGTCTGTCACAATACCCGTCATCGACATTTTGGCTCTTGGGTAAACTCAGTTGTCTATCCACGCTCTATAGTTAGGCTACGGTCTAGAGCTTAGCTAATGTGCTTCACGATTCCCGATGTACGAGTGTTGAATTCTGGTTGTGGATGTTTATTTATGTGTAAACAGTTTCCCTGGCATTTGGACAGAAGTACGAGAGTCACTCTGCCATGTAATTTTTCTCACACAGCAAGGGGTGGAGTGCAGCCAACCTTTGTTGTAGAGATGGCACAGATCTCTTTCAGTAGACTGGCAACATCTTGGACATTTGGACGATTAGTGGACAATTTTTTTGGAATAAGCGAAAATGTGGTCTTATGGTTCTTCAAAGACAGGAACTCACTGTACAGATAAAAAAAAAGTAACGATGATTCTTGAAAGAAACTGACTCACGAAGAGGACGGATTGCCTACATCAAAAGGAGACAATCTACATTCTTTGTCGTGTCATGAAAAGGATAAAACTGGAGTACTTCGTGAGAGTGGGGAAGCTGGGGGGAAAACGAGGCAGAGGAAGCCTGATATAGAAGATTCTGGACGGTTTGACATCATGGCATGGAAAATCATCTGTATCGGAGCTGATTGAAAGTACACGAAATAGAAGTTTATGGACAGAATTATAAACCTGTTACATATTAAACCTATTATTATTATTATAAACTAGGCAATTTTACTTTCATCGGTGTGTCTTTTGTTTCTGGGCAATATGAAACTCAAAAAGGGGCTACAATCACTGCACAACATTCCACTGTATCAACGGTTCTCAACTGATCGAGTTGATATTTTATGTCTTTATGACTCCAGCTATTGTCATTTTAAAATTATTTCCTCGGGCTGACAGAATTCAGCTAAACTCCAAAAGAAAGAGCAAAGTAAAAGCCCCACACTCACACACACACACACACACACACACACACACACACACACACAATCGATGTTCTATTATTTAGGGCCGTAAAGAGCGAACAGAATATTTGTGGGATCCATTTGCTGGACAGTCAGCGAATACCCATAGATATCAATCATCACTAAGAGAACTGGACCACACCAGACCCAAAAACCACAAGCACCACACCGCAGCAAGGAAGCACAGAACCAGAATATCAGGTGTGACTACACACCACAAATGAAAGGAAATCATATAAAACAGCTAAGGAACGTTCCTCGATATAGCAGGCCTCCGGGCGGCTGAAAAAAGATCAAATTTGGAATTTTTGTTGGACGGATTGGAATTGGAATCGGATTAGCTGGACAAGCACATAGACGAAATATATGAATTAATGACCAGACAGGCAGGTGATGAATTATTTCAAAAATTATGGTATATCAATCGTAAACATAACACGTGCTGCTTGCATTACAATAAAAGCAAAGTAAAGGACCGTTTTCCATGCCTTTGGGCGTATTGGGGTATAAAGGGCTAGACCTATATTTTATAGACCAAACAGCACTTAGTGGGCGATATGGTCAGCATAACGCCGGTCGCCTTTACTTCCCAGGACTACCTGGTACCCACTCAAGGCTGAGAGTCAGGGATGTTATTTTTGTTAAAAATGCCCGCCCCTGTCAGGACCCGAACGCACGATCTTCCGATCGGTAGTCGGGGGGTCTAGCCGCTAGACCTCGGCACATCCCTTACAAAAAAATGTTTACAATAATATAATAGGAAGTATATTGTATGTTTCGCAAGTGATAATTTCAAATGTCGCTAAACAGATAGAATGAGCTAAACACCCCGGTCTCTGTTCAAAGCATGGATCTGAGACAACTCAAGTGTTCTACCGTTGCCGTGAATATCTGATCTCATACTTCATATCCGAATGAAGAAGCAGCTCACAAAAGTGCTTGGTTCGACACTCTCGGTAGGTCATCAGCCAGCGGTTCGCCCACTGGCTCGCCGGTAAACGACTTCGTCACCGGTCGGGACAGAATTCGGGTGTGCCTCTTTTAATCGCATCAACACTGCAAGTTCATTTCAGCGCTCTTGGTAGCGCGCAATGCGAAGCCATTTTATGTGGCGCAGATAACCTAGTCATAATTATAACCTAAAGCTCTCCCTTAGGGGGTACTAGTTGACAGTGACGATTTTTTTCTCCTCCAGCACAGCATCACTCTCGTTAGGCGGCTAAACGTTCTGCTTATAGAAACGGAGCCATGAGGGTTAAAACCCTATGCAGTAGAGTCGATCCCCTTGACTTTGACAATCATTAAGCTTCTCGAGAACTCGAAAATAAAACTTCCAACCGAAACACCTCTCTTCCTTTGCTACCCCTCTCCCACAAAATAATATAAACTGAACAAATTAAAACATCTAGGAATTCAGATCAGAGAGTAAAAATAATTCTTCTCATCTAATAAGGGTTTAAAAGATGTAAAATATGTCCGCTTGAACAGATCAGGTTTTGTGAGAATTAGGACAAAATATGTATCCTTTGCAAGGGGATTTCTGAATAGGGAAAATCTGGATGCCCTCAAGCAAAGCTTGGAATTGAGGTGAGATTGGGACAGTCTCCCCGTGACAACTAGTTTTCAATTTTTTACACAGTGATTATGTATAATCTCATTAATGAAAGAATTAAAGAGAAATGAGAAAATAATTCATATATTTGAAGAAAAAAAATGAGTTTCGTAAATCTCATTTGTTGCTCATTAAAAGACCGTTTGACAAGTTTCAGTTCGAGTCTTCTACTTTCTTAATTTTTAATTGTATCTCTTTGTTGTTACTCTGGCAGCTTTTCTAAGACACCTCACCTCTATTGATGTGATTTTGCACTCATCAGTTGTAGTATGGATCCATGTTTGACACTGGACGCATATAGTTGGCCAGAAATTTGTTCTTAGTAGTCAAGGGTACACTTTTGTGTGTTACACGTTGTGTTAGTTTCCCAGTACCTGGTTTCTTTTAGCATATCGTCTGTTGATTTCTCTGTCAATATTTAATTCGCACTGGTTTGGGTCCGAAGACAGTGGCTGGAATCCATAAAGCGGTCGGTGCTAATATATATCAGTTTCATATTTGTGCAAGGGCATGCATGCATGCAAGGAAATGAGCAAGCTGATCGGCTTGCAGGTAAAGCTATTGTTGAGGGAGGACGAGCCATGGACCAGGCTGAAATTCTGAATGCTCTGCGAAAAGTGAAGCGTTTGCGAGAAACAAATGAGGAATCTGCAACAAGGACCGGACAGCGCAAACAACATGTTAAAAGGGGTGTGACCAGACAAGAGCACTATGCAGGAACCCAAAGAAGAATAATAAACCAAGATAGGACTGGTGTCTTCCGCCGCGACACGGTTTTTTCAGGAGGGGATTTTGTGCACTTATGGATAATTAACTTGTCATCGCTTTGTGGGATACAATTTTTCATTATATGAAACCCTACTCTGGCTCTTGATAGGGGCCGCAATATAGCCCAGCCAAAAGTATGGTCTAATGGCTGAACGCAGTTTCTGGGACCTCTCCCCGGGTGATCCTCATCCACATGGTGGCACTTTGTGTCATCGGGTGTTTATCGCTTGTGTGATGTCCTGGTGGGGTATAAGAAGATAGATAGATAGATAGATAGATAGATAGATAGATAGATAGATAGATAGATAGATAGATAGATAGATAGATAGATAGATAGATAAATAGATAGATAGATAGATAGATAGATAGATAGATAGATAGATAGATAGATAGATAGATAGATAGATAGATAGATAGATAGATAGATAGATAGATAGATAGATAGATAGATAGATAGATAGATAGATAGATAGATAGATAGATAGACGGACGGACGGACGGACGGACGGACGGACGGACGGACGGACGGACGGACGGACGGACGGACGGACGGACGGACGGACGGACGGACAGACAGACAGACAGACAGACAGACAGACAGACAGACAGACAGACAGACAGACAGACAGACAGACAGACAGACAGACAGACAGACAGACAGACAGACAGACAGATAGATAGATAGATAGATAGATAGATAGATAGATAGATAGATAGATAGATAGATAGATAGATAGATAGATAGATAGATAGATAGATAGATAGATAGATAGATAGATGGATGGATGGATGGATGGATGGATGGACGGACGGACGGACGGACGGACGGACGGACGGACGGACGGACGGACGGACGGACGGACGGACGGACGGACGGACGGACGGACGGACGGACGGACGGACGGACGGACGGACGGACGGACGGACGGACGGACGGACAGACAGACAGACAGACAGACAGACAGACAGACAGACAGACAGACAGACAGACAGACAGACAGACAGACAGACAGACAGACAGACAGACAGACAGACAGACAGACAGACAGACAGACAGACAGACAGACAGACAGACAGACAGACAGACAGACAGACAGACAGATAGATAGATAGATAGATAGATAGATAGATAGATAGATAGATAGATAGATAGATAGATAGATAGATAGATAGATAGATAGATAGATAGATAGATAGATAGATAGATAGATAGATAGATAGATAGATAGATAGATAGATAGATAGATAGATAGATAGATAGATAGATAGATAGATAGATAGATAGATAGATAGATAGATAGATAGATAGATAGATAGATAGATAGATAGATAGATAGATAGATAGATAGATAGATAGATAGATAGATAGATAGATAGATAGATAGATAGATAGATAGATAGATAGATAGATGCACTTATGGACTGAATGGTTTGATGTGCAGTTAGGATAAACTATCTACTAACTAACTTCTGATGTGAATATTGACCCTAGAAATTATACTCCCTTCTTTGTTTGACCGCTGTATCAGTTACTTCTAGTAATATGGTTTTGATTGTCTACCTATCACCATTGTCTTTGTCTTTTTCAAGCTTATCTTCACTTTATATTTCTTGAGATTTGTTTTAAAATTGTTCCAGAAACATCCTTCTCTTCTTTAATTAGTATTTGTACAAATTTGGTACTATTAGACCCTTGCCGAGCAAAAATGTACTTTTGATACCAAGCCCAATGTTTCGGTACATTTTAGACATGTATGTGTGCGCGCGGGTGTGTGTGTGTGTGTGTATTTAACGATTCTTAAACCGTTTTTTTTTTAATTACAATTTTTGTTTTGCTACCTATTAAAAAAAAGAACAATTCGGTACAATTCTTAAAAATATTTCAGCAGTCCTCCTTTCAGGTCAACCCAACCTAAGCCTCCCCACCCCCTTTTTGTGTGTGCATAAAAATGTATAAGGATGAGCGCCCCCCCCCCCCACCCACCCACCCCCTTTTTGTGTGTGCATAAAAATGTATAAGGATGAGCGCCCCCCCCCCCCCACCCACTCACCCACTCTCCCCCTTTGGTTTTTATTTTGTAATAGCCTATGTGTGCCTCGTAACCATCTGTAGTCCATAACGTTTCTTACACACACACAAAATTGGTGACCATAACCTCCGAATATTTCTAGACATGTTCAGGATGTTTTTAAAGAAAGCAGTGGTGTTATTGTGAATAAAAACCGAGATAAGGACATAACGATAAAACGAGATTTTAACTGGGCAGCGTGACATTTGAATAAACTTTGATAAAAGCATGTAATAGCTTTGAGCGCAACACGTGACACACAAACTAATACCCTGCAGACTTTCTGGAAAGTAATGGTCTGAGGCGGAATGAAAAGTACGCTCCCTTTGGTGTCTGAGAATTTGACATACAAAGATCAGTGTTTGCTATTCTGAGACGATTTGGAACCTGACCAAATGAGGTTGGCATTTAGATCGCTGTCGTCACTTTAACGCTTTTCGTGCCGAAATGTTGTTGATGAATCTCGTTCTGACCATAGCAGTTGTTTCTGGAAACTAATATATACTGGTTCTAACAGGATTAAATTATTAACCCTAACCGACCGCAGGAATTAACGGTATCACGTGAGACCCAATGGTTTAATATAGCTCACGGGTGCCGCAAGTAAGGGGATCAGAAACTTTGAGGCCCCCCTTCCCCCAACCCGCCTCCCTACCCGGTCGTGTATATAGTTTATTTTTTAAAGTGTTTGTAAATGTTTAATAATATTTCCAAATGATTATATGGTTATTTGCCATTTGGCATATTATCACAGAGTGATGAACAACATAGGTTAAAGTCAAGAAGATCGACCTCATTGCACCGAGTTTTATCCCATATGGCTCGGTCTCTCCCTGCAGAGCGGCTAGCTGCCTGCCAAGTGCAGCGTACAAAACACGAACTAACTCCGTAGCTTCGGCCACGATCCTCAAGGATTTCTGTAAAAATTGCACTCGTAAATTGAACGGCGCCGCCGTGAAGCGAACCCACGTCTTTAAGAGCACGAGGCAAACGGCAGAGGAATGAATGTGCAAAAATAAAGACAGGAAATCAATAGTGCTGTCTTGTGAAATAAGACATCAGTGTCAACTTCAGTGCAAGGACGCAATATGCTTTGATGAATTTAATGAGAATTGTAACGACAACAATTGTCTGCAGAACCGGTGTGCTAACAATCGACTCAGTTTGCCGGTACAAGAGAAAGGATTGACAGGCTCTCAACAGTTTCAACAAAGGAATCACTGATGTCCCTGGCAATTCTCTATGGGAATCATGTCCTCGGTAATTCTGTATTGCCCTAGTGATTGATCAATCAAGAGCCATCTTCACAGTGAATGTTGGCTGCAATGGATCTCCAACACGCTCTGTCTCTTGTCCTGGCTGCACACTCTCTCAGACTGCTTCCCGTCCATCTCTGGATGTTTTCATCCCACTTGTATCGTTTCCCACCTCTTGCTCTCTTCATTTCCCTCCATTATAGTTTTTTTTAAAGCGTGTTATGTTTTGCTTCTTCTTCTTCTTTTTCTTCTTCTTCTTCTTCTTCTTCTTCTTTTTCTTCTTCTTCTTTACGTTTGGTTTCGTATGCTCAAATCAGACAATCAGATGGGTTGCCTCTATGAACTCGCATGTCAGTAGCAGGTCTTTCATGGTTTCCCATAGCTTGCTCTGCACACTTTGCTCTTGAGGCCAGGTGTCTTTTCAGAGTTGCAGGTAGAGTGGGCAGGTCTGCAGAAAGCACTCAGGTGTTTGTGGTTCTGTCTGACAGGCACACTGTGGGGACTGTACAGTCTTTATTTTATGCATGTGGTAGTTGAGCCTGCAGTGTCCTGTTCGTAGACGGAAAATTGTTGTATATTGCTTTCTGTTGAGTCTGCTAATGCTGATGGAGTCTTGTGGATGTTTACTGTTAGTTTGTTCTCTCCACAATCCCTTCTATTTTCCTTTGATAAGTGTTCTGATTTCTGGTAATGACAATGAATGAGTGTGTTGTTTCTCCTTTGTTCCATGTTTTGCAAGTCTGTCTGCTAACTTAAAATTTATTTCAGTAATTCTCTTTTTATTTGTAGTCTTTCCAGAACCTCTGTATTGGATTGTTTTTGTCCCAGGGATTTCATTTAGTCAAGTTATCGGGGAGTAAGTTTCTCAAAAGAAATCACTGGCGAGAGAAGAGACAGGCA
Source organism: Candidula unifasciata (assembly GCA_905116865.2). NCBI lineage: Eukaryota > Metazoa > Mollusca > Gastropoda > Stylommatophora > Geomitridae > Candidula > Candidula unifasciata. The sequence continues at coordinate 321,861 of CAJHNH020003757.1, forward strand.
GTCAGTCTCACAGCCGGAAAGGGGACGTTTTGTGAATGTCAATAACAGACAGTCAGTCTCACAGGCGGGGACGGGACGTTTTGTGAATGTCAAATAGACCGTCAGTCTCACAGCTGGAAACGGGACGTTTTATGAATGTCAAAAAGACCACTAGTCTCACAGGCGGGGACGGGAAGTCTTTGTGAATGTCAAACAGTCCGTCAGTCTCACAGCCGGGGACGGGACATTTTGTGAATGTCAAACAGTCTCTCAGTCTCACAGGCGGGGACGAGACGTTTTGTGAATGTCAAACAGTCCGTCAGGCTCACAGCCGGGGACGAGACGTTTTGTGAATGTCAAACAGTCTCTCAGTCTCACAGGCGGGGACGAGACGTTTTGTGAATGTCAAACAGTCCGTCAGTCTCACAGCCGGGGACGAGACGTTTTGTGAATGTCAAACAGTCTCTCAGTCTCACAGGCGGGGACGAGACGTTTTGTGAATGTCAAACAGTCCGCCAGTCTCACATCCGGGGACGGGACGTTTTGTGAATGTCAAACAGTCTCTCAGTCTCACAGGCGGGGACGAGACGTTTTGTGAATGTCAAACAGTCCGTCAGTCTCACAGCCGGGGACAGGACGTTTTGTGAATGTTACCTTCGGGAACATACTGTTTATAAACAATGCTGTTATCATGTATACTTCTGCTCTGTATTGCCCTATGGAGCATAGGCACTTAACCAACTCACACCAGGTCGTAGTATCCTTTGTTATTGCAAGCAATATGCTCTTCTGATCTTTATAAATGTGCTATCGTGTTTCCGTCTCCATATGTGTGTGTGTGAGTGTGTGTGTGTGTGTGTGTGTGTGTGTGTGTGTGTGTTTGGTTTTAACGGCTTATACAAAGGATGAACATCACGGCACAAGGTGTAACTCATAAGTGCTCCGTTCTAACTGAAGCCTGAGTCCGAAAACTCATCTCAGTGCACGAACTCCGTGCGCACACACATTATCTCCAACAGGCAGAGTCACATACATCTAGGCAGGCAGTAATGCAGACAAGGATAGAAGACAACATGAAAGAGAATATGGATATAACAGATTTGTGTTTTCATAACACTAATAAATCTCCGCGCGTGTGTGTGTGTTGTGTGTTTGTTTTATTTTGGCCTTTCTTTATTTCTATGCCCCTATGGGTTTCTGTGTTCTAGTTAAATTGTTCTCAGATTTTCTCAGCGTGGCCTATCCAACTCCAGGTTCTTTTCTTCACCTCTTGATTTACTGGAATTTGTGTTCTCTCCCCCTCCCCCCCCCCCACCCACCTCCCACACCCTCAACCAAGATCCACCTTAGTGGTTCTTTCATCTAATTGAAATCCTTCTATTATGCATAGGCGCCGGTAACGTATGCAGTTTATCAGTAACTGTTTTTAGTTGTTCTCTATTTTTTTCTCAAGTCCCATACAGCATTGCTGATTTAATACTAGAACTAAATAAGTTAAGTTTAGAGCAAGTTGTAATTTCCGATGACTTCAGCAGATTTATTAAATTGCCTATCCTTCACATGACAGTGCAAAAAACAATCCCAGCATTTTGTGGCTGTTGCGGCTTTTCAAGGAAAATTTTATGTTCGGTAGTTTGCCATTGCTACTTGAACGGTCAGCTCTCGGTACCACTATCAAAACCAACGCAAGACAAACAGTCCGCAGCTGGGATCGAACCCAGCACTCCGGCATTGTGAAGCAACGCCTAAGCCACAGACGCCAGCAGATTTATAAGTATTATACAAACGCTAACCCATTATATCCATATGCTCCTTTTTGTTATGTATGCGTCTATCCTTGTTTGTATTACTACCTGACTAGATGAATGTAACTCTGCCTCTTGAAGATGTTGCCTCTCGTGCTCTCATGTATTTTGTATCGGAAATAAAGCGGAAAAGGGGGTGGGGTGGAAATGGTAGGGGTGACTGCAATAAATATCATACGAGGAATAATAGTGAATACATTTTTTAAAGCATCAGGAAGCTCGGCAAAAAGGAAAACACGCAGGCAAGAACCGAACGTTTCGATAAAAGTTTTCACCGACGAACAAAATCATATAAATAGGTTACCACAAAAAATAAAATACAACATTGTGACTTTTATTTTTTCGTTTATTGTTTAAAGCCAAGATGTTCTACTTCACTGTACCTCGTTTAATCCCACATTGCTCTGCCCCTCTTTACTGAACGGCTGGCCGCCTGTCGAGAGCGTCGCACATAATACGATCTCCGTAGCTTCAGCGACGACTCCAACATATCGCCGTAGAAACCGAACTTGTGAACCGAACAACGCATCCGTGAAATGAACCCTCGACCTTCGTACACAAGACCACTTTACCACGGAGACAGGAGATGGAGAAATGTGGATGGGAGAGGTGGCGGGAAAAAAGGAAAAAGAAAAAAGACAAATTAATATTATTATTATTATTATTATTAGAGAGAGGGAGAGGGAGAGAGAGAAGGGGGGAGGAGAGAGCATGCATGTGGCTTGTCCCGAGTAGGGAGAAATAGAGAGAACACCTATGAGACCGTCTCGGGCTCAGATCAGATGGCGACAGGGAGAACGAAGGAACGAACTTTATTTTCAAAGGGTTACAAATTAGGCACGCAAGCCTGTCTTATATTCGGCCCTTCCAAACTCCCATCTTTCTCACACCAGTTGTATCTCATTAATAAAGCATGTTATGTTCATGTAATTATATGCATATTATGAATATCAAATCAGAGAGAGAGAGAAAGAGAGAAAGAGAGAGGAAGAGAGAGAGAGCAAAAACACTGATAACTTTGTCCACCGGTACAAAACATCACGTTAAAACAAAAATCTTATGACGCTCCCAAATAAAAGGAAACAGCAATTGTCCATGAGGTAACAATACTCCTCTCCCAACAGAGTAGGTAATACGATAAATTAGCCAAGACACTGAAGTCATTAAAAAAATCAATAACTACGCGCTGATGATTTTTGGAAGAAAATGATCGAAAGGAATGGGTGGGGTTCTAGAGTGTTGTTAAAAAAAAAAATTATTTTTTTTAAAAAGTCACTTTTGTCCTTTATCCGTTTGAAAATTTTTTGGTACTTGGAAATCTAAAAGAGTAGCCTAACAGCGCTCCCGACATAATTTGGAGTTTAAAATCTACCCAAAGTATTTTACGATTTTCACCGGTGCAACAGAGTTCATACACTGTGCTGGGATTGTTCAGACTCAGGCTTCAGTTAGGAAGAAAAAAAAACGGAGCACTTATGGGTTACACCCGTGTGCTATGATGTTGATCCGTTGAATAAACGTAAACATAAACATAATCAACCGTTGTTCCAGGCCGCACCAGGTCACCTGTTAAACATGTAGGACGTTTAATCGATGACTAGATGTCCCAATTGATTGGGCTGTGTTTGCTTTGCTTTCATAATTACACATCAAAGAGAACGATCAACGTTTGATTACTATTGTTGTCATTTATTTTGCTCTGATGAAATGTCTCTAGTGTTCGGTCATAACACCAACTATTGTTGTCAACAAAACACTGGGACCTGGTGTGTGCAATAAAATGTTGATTGTAGTATTGTCTTAACAACAAAAGATAAAAACACTTACAGGTGTACGGATTAGATGTTAACTCTTTGAGTATGCTTTGTCATGCACAGAATTTTACAATGCCCAAAGTCCATACATGTTTAAAATTATTTGGGCTCATGCATTATTATTACCTTCATTTATTTTCTTCTTCTTCTTCTTCTTCTTCTTCTTCTTCTTCTTCTTCTTCTTCTTCTTCTTCTTCTTCTTCTTCTTCTTCTTCTTCTTCTTCTTCTTCTTCTTCTTCTTCTTCTTCTTCTTCTTCTACTTCTTCTTCTCTTTCCTCTTCTTCTTCTTCTTCTTCTTCTTCTTCTTCTTCTTCTTCTTCTTCTTCTTCTTCTTCTTCTTCTTCTTCTTCTTCTTCTTCTTCTTCTTCCTCCTCTTCTTCTTCTTCTTCTTCTTCTTCTTCTTTTCCGTTCTCTTTCTCTATCTCTTCACTCTTCTTCTGCTCATCATTCTCTCCGTAGCCTGCCTTCACCTTCTTCTGCTTAAATTACCGAACAGAAAGATAGATATATATAAACATGTATGTATATACTAGTATATACAGACACATGGACGGATAAACACAGACATATACACGGAAACAGGCACATTGACGGAGAAACACAGACAGTTACATACAAACAGGCTCATGGACCATAACCACTGAAATATACACACAAGCCGACAAAAAGACGGATAAACACGGACTTATACACACAAACAGGCACATAGACGGATAAACACAGACATGTACACGTAAATAGGCACACGGACGGATAAACACGGACAGGTACACATAAATGGGCACGCCGATGGCTAAACACATACATGTACACACAAAAAGACACACAGACGGATGAAAATAGACATGTGCGCACAAAACAGGTACATGGACGGATAAACACAAACACAACACACACGCACACGTTCACACACATTTATGTACACACACACACACAAACATAAAGACGTGAGCACATTTCGACCTGCAACTCTCCTAATACAGGAAGTCCTTGTGGTCTAGCAGCTAGACCCTCGCCCGCAGATCGGAAGGTCGTGGGTTCGCGTCCTGACGGGCGGGACTTTTGTTTTTAATGACCTTGACTCCCAGGTCGACCCAGCTTTGAGTGTGTACCCAATACAGTCCTGGGAAGTAAAGGCAGTAGGCGGGATGCTGACCCCATCACCCACCAAATGCCGCTTGCTCTATAAAATATAGGTCTAGCCCTATATACCCAACACACCTAAACGCGTGGAAAAAGGACCTTCACCTTTACTTACTCCTACAATATAACACCCACACAAGCTCCAAAGCCCTCTTGCCCCGGCCCCTCCTTCCCCCCCCCCCCCCCCCCCCCCCCGACAAATTCACGCGCTGTACAAAAAATTGTTCATGCATATTTAAGCTGGTGATTCTTTTATTCAGTTAACTTTGTTTTCTGTAAATATCGATTCCTGATTCTGGCTGAAAACTGCGCCCCCTATCTTCTGGATCGTCATTATGGCCGGCTCATTATTTATTCTTTCAGCAGACAGCAAACAGTTCTTCTTGTTATCTAAACCATCATCATCATCAACTATTTGTGCTGAAAAGCGCCGTAGGGAGAAACAGTTCGTGAACCGTCATCTCTCTCTCTCTCTGGCTGGCAATGGCTGTCTGTTGTGACTGGGAGTCCCCGTGTCGAAGCGGTCAAGCCGTTTTCCTGGCGCTCTAAAGGTCGTAGGTTGCGACTTCACCGCTGTAAAATTGTTTACGGACAACACCGGAGCTACGGAGTTCGTGCTCTGTGCAACGCTCCCGGCACGCGGCTAGCGGTTTTGCTTATGTGATAAAACCCGGTGCAGTAAAGTCGATCCTCGCGACTTTAGCTTTTTCCTGAGAATGAAAGCCGAAGTCTTTTTTCACTAACGACCTTGACTCTCAGGTCGGCCCCACCTTGAGTGGCTCTCAGGTGCAACTCTGGGAAGTAAAGGAGGCCGGCGTGATGTAGACCACATCACCCCCCAAGTGCTGATTGGTCAATAAAATATAAGTCTAGTCCTATATGCACAACACTCGTGAAGGTGTGAAAAAAGGCTCCTACTTTTACTTACATAGTGAGCACGCAGGACCGTCTTACATTCGGCCCTTGCAAACACGGAACAAGTTAAGCAGACAGAAGCAAATCCACGGAAACCCAGTTAAACCAATAAAGCAGTAATACTGCGGCACCACCATACGATTACTGAGTCAGGTAACCGTCCATGCAGTTTATCTGAAAGAAATTAGTTTGATTTTTGTGCTAGGACACTATGGGGTAAAAGGGAATGAACGAGCGGATTGACCTGCCGGCACAGCCACGGTAGGTACAGGAAAAGCAATTTACCGGGTCGACATTCTGAATGCTTTCCAAAAAAAAAAAAAAAAACATAGCGAGAAGCTGATTCAGGAGACGACCTCAAATCGGCAGGTAAAAAAACAAAACAACAACAACAAAACCTTTAGGTCCAAAAATAGAGGTTTCGTCAAACATTATTAACGTTATACAGGTAGCCAAAGAAGAATATTAAACCAACACAGAACTGAGGTTTCGTCAAACATTAACGTTATACAGGTAGCCAAAAATAGACTATTAAATCAACACAGAACTGGTGTTATCAATCACCACACGCTGAGGGATATACTTAAGATGGGATCCGAGCACTTATGAACTTGTCTGATGTGCAATGGGTATAGTCGGTAGATTAACTAACTGACTGACAGACTGGTTAACTAACTAACAAGCTAACTAACTAACTAACTAACTAACTAACTAGCTAACTAACTAACTAACTAACTAACTAACTAACTAACTAGCTAACTAACTAACTAACTAACTAATAAAATAACTAGCTAACTAACTTTCTAACTAACTAACTTATTAAATAACTAGCTAACTAACTTAACAATTCACGTTACCTCAAGTTCCAGTGAAATCAGCGGGCAGCAGTCAGGTTCAATCTAAGTCCGAGCGAGTTATGCTCTCACTAGACACTCGAAGTTGGCTGCCAGCGACTGGAGGGACTAGACTATCGTCAGTTCACGAGGCAGAAACGTCACAGAAAAGACAAGCGGGTGCGGTCTCTGAAAACTCGAGTCTCTCTCTCCTCTATCACACACACACACTCTTTCTCTCCCTCTCTCTCTCTCTCTCTCTCTCTCTATCTCTCTCTCTTTGACACTTACAAACAAATACGCACTCTTTCTCCGCAAATGACCCCACTTTCCCCCACCCCACCGTATTTCTTACAGGTACGCAAATTGTACACGACAGTAACTTCACACACACACACATACACACACACACACACATACACGCACACAAACACACATACACGCACACAAACACACATAGCCTGAGAGTGCCCCTTTAAATTGTACCAACACCTAACAGTGGTCATTACACGCTGTCCAACATTGGTCCACTCTCAAACAAACACACACATACTCACACACACTCTCACACACACACTCGCACACTTACACACACTCATACACACACTCACACACACACACTCACACACACTCACACACACTCACACACTCACACACACTCACACACACATACTCACACACACTCAAGCATACTCACACACACGCTCACACACACTCACACTCACACACTCACACACTCACACACACTCACACATACTCACACACACTCACACATACTCACACTCACTCACACATACTCACACACACTCAAGCATACTCACACACACACTCACACACACTCACACTCACACACACTCACACACACTCAAACACACTCACAAACACACTCAAACACACTCACACATACTCACACTCTCACACACACACTCACACACACACTCACTTACACACTCACTCACACACACTCTCACACACACTCAAACACACACTCACACATACACATAACCTGAGAGTGCCTCTTTAAATTATACAGACTCCTAACAGTGGTCATTACACACTGCCCAACATTGGTCCACTCTCAAATACACACACACATACACACACACACACTAACACATACTCACACACACACTCACACACACAAACTCACACACTCTCACACACACTCACACACACTCACACACACACTCACGCACACACTCACACACACTCACACACACTCACACACACTCACACACACATACTCACACACACACACTCACACACATATACTCACGCACACACCCACACACACCCACACACACTCACAAACACTCACACTTACACACACTCACACACACACTCTTTTTGACTTATCCATGGTTGGTTGGTTTTTGTGGCTATGGTTTTTACAGGATGAGGTAGCCAACCTCAAGCCCAACCCTACCCTTAGTCGCCTCTTACGACATGCCTGGTAGGGTGCAGTGTCACTATTCTTTGCTTCCCGTGAGGGCCCCGGTGACACACGGGCGGTCAAACAGATCCTGTACTGATCAGATAGCCACATTACATATTATAATAGAGCAAAGCATTGAACTGAACTCACCACTTTACATTGGATTTATAGACTATGAAAAAGCATTTGACAGCATTGATAGGGAATCTCTCTGGAAATTGATGGGGCACTATGGAATCCCACAGAAAATTATCAACTTAGTAAAGGCAACATATAAAGACATGAAATGTCGAGTTCTTCATGAGGGAAAACTAACATATGCATTTGAAATAAAAACAGGTGTGCGACAAGGATGTCTTTTGTCGCCCCTCTTATTTTTACTGGCTATAGACTGGACTATGAAAACAGTAACTGCTAACACCAAGAATGGAATTCAGTGGACCCCTACAAAACAGCTTGATGATCTGGACTTCGCTGATGATATTGCTCTTCTGTCCCATTCACGGAATCAGATGCAAGATAAATTAAATATACTTAATGCGAGATCAGAGCAGCTTGGTCTGAAAATCCATAAAGGAAAGACAAAGATAATGAGAATAAATCAGGCAAATAGTAATGTGGTTTCTCTTAATGGCACCCCACTCCAAGACGTGGAGTCGTACACCTATTTAGGCAGTAATGTAGATAAAGATGGAGGAACTGATAGAGATATTAAAATAAGAATAAAAAAGGCAAGAGGGGCTTTCATAGCACTAGGGAATTTGTGGAGGTCAAAAGAAATTAAAAGAAATACTAAACTAAAAATTTTTAATTCTAATGTCAAATCAGTACTATTGTATGGGACGGAAACATGGAGAACAACGAAGGCAATTACTAATAAATTACATTCATTAACTGGTGCCTGCGCAGAATAGAGGGAATTAAATGGTATGATAGAATAACTAATGTAGAGCTTTGGGAGAGAACTAAACAGGCTCCAGTGGACCAAGAGATGAGGAAAAGACGCTCGCATTGGATAGGACACACACTGAGAAAAAAGAAGAACAGCATTACTAGAATGTCTTTGCATTGGAACCCACAGGGGCATAGGAATAAAGGAAGGCCAAAAAACACATGGAGAAGAGAGCTGGAGAACGAGGTTAGAAAGATTGAAAATCCAAAAATGGTGAAACTATGGGGGTGACTGCAGTCAAGCTAATACAATGAATTCCAGAAAAAATTGACTAAAAAGCTCAACAGAGTGGGAAAGAGGAAAACGTGCACAAATTGAGCTTTTTAGTCAAATTTTTCTGGAATTCATTAGAAAGATTGGGAGGACATGGGGAGAGCTCCATGCAATGGCGAAGGATAGAACGACTTGGCGTGAGTTGGTTGAGGGCCTATGCTCCATTGGGGGATAGAAAGGCAGAAGAAGACACACACACTCACTCACACACACACACACTCACACACACTCACACACACTCATGCACACACTCACACACACTCACACACATACTCACACATACACCCACACACACTCACACACATATACTCACACACACACACTCTCACACACTCACACACACACTCACACACACAGTCACACACTCACACACACACTCACAAACACACTAACACTCAAACTCACACTTACACACTCACACTCACACACACACACTCACACACACATAGCCTGAGAGTGCCTCTTTAAATTATACAGACACCTAACAGTGGTCATTACACACTGCCCGACATTGGTCCACTCTCAAACATACACACACATACTCACACACACACACACTCACATACACTCACACAAACTCTCACACACACACTCACACACATTCACACGCACTCACTTACACACACTCACACACACATACTCACACACACTCACACACTCACTCACACACACACACACTCACACACACTCACACACACTCATGCACACACTCACACACACTCACACACATACTCACACATACACCCACACACACTCACACACACTCACACACATATACTCACACACACACTCTCACACACTCACACACACACTCACACACACAGTCACACACTCACACACACACTCACAAACACACTAACACTCAAACTCACACTTACACACTCACACTCACACACACACACTCACACACACATAGCCTGAGAGTGCCTCTTTAAATTATTCAGACACCTAACAGTGGTCATTACACACTGCCCGACATTGGTCCACTCTCAAACATACACACACATACTCACACACACACTCACATACACTCACACAAACTCTCACACACACACTCACACACATTCACACGCACTCAATTACACACACTCACACACACATACTCACACACACTCACACACACACTCACACACACACACACACTTACGCACACTCACACACATACTCACACACACACTCACACACACTCAAACACACACACACTCCCTCACACACACACACACACTCACACACACTCACACACACACACACACTCACACACACACATACATGTACACACAGAGATGAGCTGAGCTGAGAACTGACATCACAGCACTCGAGACATTCCCATATGGGCTCCGTCCTTAGCTTCAGCATCCAGCGAAGAAATCCATTTTTGATTGTGCCCATTTAAGTTTAATTACGTCCCCCTCTTGCCTTTCCTCTGAGTGTCGACCAGATCTCCTGGTTACTCCTGGTCACTCCTGGACGTACTATTCTCTCCAGATCATAAAGATCGATTCGTGTCTCTGTATTGTTCACTTATGTGTGTTTGTTGTCCATCAAGATGATGATGACCACTCTTTTTCATCAAGGATGAGTACGAATGGATAAGTAGTCAAACCATGGATTATACTGCCAAGCGAAAAAGAATAAAGAGCCTGATAAATCACAATAAATCAGAACGTCAGAAAGACAAACTAATGTTAGAATATAGCGATCTAAATAAAATGACAAAGAAAAGTGCCAGAGCTGACAAGACAAGATTTATGGAAAATCTTGCAGAAACAGCAGAAAATGCTGCTAAAGCACATGATCTACAAACCCTACACAAAACTACCCAGCAAATTTGCGGAAACAGAAACAATTATCACAGCATACCCATCAGAGATAACCAAGGCAGACTGCTCACAACAGAACAAAAGCAAGACATGCAGTGGACTAAACACTTCTCCGACCTCTTAAACAGACCTGATCCTGAAAATCCCCCAAATATTCAACCAGCCTCTCAGGACATTGACATTATTACTGAACCATCAAGCAAACAAGAAATCCTTAAAGCTATCCACACTTTAAAGAACAACAAAGCACCAGGCAAAGACGAACTGCCAGCAGAACTTCTCAAAATAGATCCCAACACCATTGTTCAAGGAAATTTAGGAAAAAGAAGTGTTGCCTGATGACTGGACAGAAGGAACAATAGTCAAAATCCCCCAAAAAAGGAGACTTAACAGACTGCAATAATTGGAGGGGAATTACTCTACTCTCAGTACCAAGCAAAATATTTTGTAAAATCATCATAATGCAGCTTGAAAATGGAGTAGATAAATGCCTACGAGTGGAACAAGCAGGGTTCAGAAAGGGGCAGAGGAACAACTGAGCACATCTTCGCTATACGTTACATTTTAGAACAATGCAATGAATGGCAGAGAAGTATATAAATTAATTTTGTGGACTTTGAGAAAGCTTTTGACAGCGTCCATAGAGACGGTCTGTGGAAAATTTTACGACATTATGGAATTCCAGAAAAAAATAGTCAACATAATTGCTCTCTTGTATAAAGACTTCTTCCTGCAGTATAAAAAAATTACAATAGATCTTTCCCAGTAAAGACAGGTGTAAGACAGGGATGTGTTATGTCCTCTCTCAGCTTCAATCTTGTGATTGATTGGATACTAAAGAACACAGTAGACAGGACATTAAGAGGCAAACGATGGTCTCCATTCACCATGCTTTGGGACCTTGATTTTGCAAATGATATAGCATTCCTATCACATTAACATGAACATATACAAGAAAAAAGTAACAGGCTACACTGCACAGCAGAAATGGCGGGACTAAGAATAAATACAAAGAAAACTAAGATCATGACAAACAGTCCAAACCAACAACCAGTGACCATAAGTAACCAATCACTTGAAAATGTAGAACATTTCACATATCTTGGGAGGGACAGAGGAAGACATACAGTCACGCATGAACAAAGCTAGAGCTGCTTTTGGAAGGATGAGGCAAATCTGGAAATCCAACAATTACTGTAGAGGAACAGAACTCCGACTCTACAAGAGCATCATTTTGCCAGTTCTTCTTTATGGAGCGGAATGCTGGAGAATGACCAAAAAGGATGCACACAAGCTGTCCACCTTCCACCACACATGTCTACGTAGAATTGTCAAAATTTTCTGGCCAGATACAATCTCAAACACAAAACTACTTCAAGCCACAAACCAAGAAACTTTAGACAGTATGATTACCAAGAGAAGATGGAAATGGCTTGGCCACGTTTTGAGAATGACTTCTGCCAAAACAGCTCTCACATGGACACCAGAGGGAAAGAGAAAACAGGGGCGCTCAAAAACAACATGGAGACGAACGATGGAAAGTGACCTGAGTGCGGCATCTTTGACATGGAAAACTGCACTGAAGATTGCACAGGACAGGAAAGCATCAAAAGTCCTCTCTGAAGACTCATGTGCCACTAGGCATAACTAGAACTGATGATGAGTACGAAGATGACTGATGAGGCCGATTCGGGACCGAAAAGTTCTTGGACAGTGAGGACAGGGAATGAGTTTTGTACAAGTGAGGGGATTTCCTGCAGTCGCCTTTCTGTCCATCCTTGTCTTAATCAGTCTTGCTGTTCTGTTTGCCTCTCATGTATCCGCGCCCTTGTGTAGAGTTGCACTCCATGCATTTACGTCTTGTTCCCTTACCACACAGTGGACTGACCACATCTGACACACCATGCATAATTTCACCAGTAAATGGGTTCTAAACCACAAAATCTGTATGCTTGTTCATTTCCTAAAACATTTGTATACCCCGGAGAAAATATCCACAGAAATAAAACTGAAATTTTGATGGACATTGACGTGTGCTATGTACAGAAATTGTACAGTCGATAGGACACCGTTGGTCGCTTGGTCAAGAGAGTTTAAGTTTCAGAAAATGGAGATTTGTGGATGTTATTAATTCTATAAGAAATGACCATGCCAAGTTGAAGGTCCTGGTCCAGGCAGCGCGTAAATGCCCTTGTTTTGCGTTGGCACTAAGTCACATAAGTGGACTATTCTGTTTGAAAAACGTAATGAGTTATATAATGCCGCAAGATCTTATTCAAGAGTTTGCAAGGGAAACAAATGTTGCCCATTACTTTCTAAATTCCCCTTGTATTGCACGGAGAAGCATATATCTCACAAAGCACATGTTGACTTTCATTCTTTGAGAATTTTGAATTTCTGAATAAGGAATCGACATCACAGCACTCGGGACACTCACATAAACGCTCTGTCCCCATCTTCAGCAGCAAACGATGGCATCAGTAACTGTCTGATTGCATATGCGCATACACGGCATCTCTGAAGCGATAACGTATATTAAACCCTTGAATGAGAGGATGCTTACAACACTCTCAAGGAAAAGTGGACGTCTTCACCATTGTTGCAGTTACCTGATCTGACTAAACCCTAAACTATAAAGCAGAACGACAGTAATCCTGTTCTGAGAGAGAATGTTTAGCTTTAGTTTTGAGTGACTATAGATATCAGTATACTTGTATGGAGCACAGTTTACTGTACAAACAGATCATCAACCTCTTGTAGTTTTGGCTTCAACGTGCTCTGCGAGTCAGTTACAGTTATGACATGTGGGTACAGCTGATTCTCAAGCCAGTGGAAGGCCACAGTGACTGCCTTCACCTCCATTCTCAAAGTTGACGTTGTGATATCACATGCCACCTGTTGCTTCTTTGTTGTTTTGTAGCTACTTTACCTTCCGCAGGAGTCGTGCCGTGATCGGTGATTTTCAAAAGGGCCAGCAGGCTTGTCTCCATGTGGTTTCTTGTAATTTCAGTCGTGTGTAATCAGTTATTAAGATCACAGCATCAACCAGCACCTTACTCATTGACTAGTCTGTGATAACATCAACTCATTGATTTTATCTCATTATTAAAAACAGTTAGTTGCGAATCCTTCACGCCTTTTGTTCACTCTGTTGCAGAACTAACCCCAGCATGTTTTGGCTGTTGTGGTTTTTCTAGACAAATGTTACGTTCAGTAGTTTGCCATTGCTTACTAAACGGTCAGCTCTCGGTATGAATTTTGAAACCAACACAAGGCTCCAAATCGTCCGCAGCTAGGATCGAACTCGGCACCCTGGCATTAAGAAGCGCATTCGCTACGCCCAAGCCATAAACGCCGAAAACTCATTATTATCATCATCATTTAAGCATCACAGCAACTGCTTTGCGTGAGTTATTGTTTAAACTATGTTCACACCTAATAATATAATATTGAACGAACTCTTTGTTAGGGCTTCACATTGCTGGACGTCATAGTTTGGAAGTGGAACTTAGAAAAGTTAATACACCTACCTGGTATTCATTTATTTAAACCAGAAAGGAGTGTCGGGAACTGCAACCTGTAGTCTAGAATGTTATCTTCATGCAACCTGTAGTCTAGAATGTTATCATCGTGCAACCTGTAGTCTAGAATGTTATCTTTATGCAACCTATAGTCTAGAATGTTATCTTAATGCAACTTGTAGTCTAGAATGTTATCTCCGTGCAACCTGTAGTCTAGAATGGTATCTTCATGCAACCTGAAGTCTAGAATGTTATCTTAATGCAACTGTCACGAAACGATCTCAGTGGTTTCAGAAGTTAGTACGTGGAATAATTTCTTTTGTTCATTTAGAGACAAAGATATCTATTTACTATGCCCTTAACCCAAATATTATTAAAACCTCAGGGATTTAATTGTTACCAGTCCTTAGTCCAGACAAAGCAACTGAGCCTTGTGTAATATTACCTAACGTTATACCGGAGCTAGAAATTCCTTTCTCATGTCAGTGCCATGCAATTATCTTCTGGCCACAGTCTGTCAGGGCCAGCAAACGGGGAACTAATTATCATACCTGAGATTATCTCCCCTGAGCTGAACCTTAGTGTCATAAATGTTACATAACACAGACTGAGTGGGGCTTTTTGATCAGAGCAGATCAGAAGAATTAAGTGGACTGGTAGACCTGACGGCGTCCAGTACCTGGAGTTCTACACATGTCATTGAAATTCTCAGGGGAACAGTTGTTTGCCAATTAAGAATGTCGAAACATTGGTCAAGGCCGTTCACCTTGAGTGACGGGCCACTTGTTAGCTAATTTGATCTGCAAGGTACTTCTGGGGCGTGGCTTAGATCTTCTCCAGTAGAACCTAGATAGGGGAGGAGTTAAACCTTGCAGACAGATAGGGGTATTAATACTACTAGATCTGGAGTTCACTTCATTTACATCGCAGCCAGCCGGCAACAAACACAGATCGACGTAGAGGTAATTCTTACTGTCTGATTCTGGTTTGGCGATTGATGGAATGTTCCCAGGTAAGCTTCAACAATTATGTTCAATCTTGTATACATAGGTTAGGGAGTTAGCTAAAGCCTATTCTACCTTCTCCTAATTTGTCTACACATTCTGCTTGAAATAGTTCTTTGTGAGTATTCAGTATCTCCGTTAGGGAACTGCTAAACCATTTCTATTTCTTGTATGTTTGTGCCACATGTTTTTCAGTGTATGTTTTTATGTTTATAAAATAAGACTTGTATACTGAATTATAATGAAATTATAATGTTTCAACCATCAACCAAAACATACGTTTGGACTGGGGGAAATGATGCCCACATATGTGCAGGGATGCTGTTACGTTTTGTGTGCCCACCATGTGCTCATTTAATGTGTTCACCTAAACAGGGGATTTATAACCCGAGGGGAAGAACAAGGGGTGTATAGAATTCACTGTCACTGAAAGATAATATTCAGGACAGCATGCACGTATAAAATGTTTTGCATGTTCCGCACATAACCTGCGCCACATGTTTATGTCAAACCAATGTCAGCCAGTTGGAAGTCTGAGTGATGACGGACAACAGACGTAGAAAGTCAACTATCATGACAGAACATGAGAGGAAAGGCAGGATATGTGACTTCAATATAAGACATAAGACCTTCGGACTAGACTGCATAGAATGTAGAATATGAGAAGTGATGAGATTTATTTTATTATTATATATTGTATTAATTGATACATGTATTCTTAGTGTAAGTCAAGATACTACACGTATGTGTTTGTTTCTATGATTACAGCTGCCATGTGACGTTCAGTCCATGTACGAGACTACATTGTGTTAGAACTCGGCCAGCTGGGAACGAGGTGGAGAACCAGGAGAACTGGGAGGAAAAGGTGGAAGAGCTTGACAGTACCCACGACTGTCAGAGGTTCTAAAGTTACGTACCATCATGTTTTTTTTTTTTGGTGTAAACTTATCACCACCATTATCACTTAACTCTAATCTTAGGTGCTCAGTTATCTAACAGAAGCCTCTCATTACCACCATACCATCACTGTCTATTATAATAATAATGATGACTAATGTCATCCACTGATTGCTAGGTTAATAAATCAAATATATGGTCTTATCCTACATCAGTTTTTGTAATTCCAAATGTGTCTGTTCGTACATGTTAAATTAAACTGTCAAGATATAATTACATTTGGTGGGAGCTCAATTAATAATTCTTTACCGGGAGAAGGTAGAAGACGGAGGGGTCGATTGCCCTGTCTAATAATTTATTCAATATAATGATATAGACATTTAAAAACCCTTTCCTTCTCTTGTGGGTACCAAGTGTAGCTAATGTTAAAGTAATTAACGAGCCAATATGGCTGTTTTCTTGGATATCCAGGACTTTGTCTGAGAGCAACATAGCTCGTATATTAATCAGTTAATCTGGTGGAGGGGATGTGTTGAGAGGAAAATCCCTACTCAACATTGAAATCATTAAATCCACATCCGTCACGTCACAGCAACCTGTAGTCTAGAATGTTATCTTCATGCAACCTGAAGTCTAGAATGTTATCTTCACACAATCTGTAGCCTAGAATGTTATCTTCATGCAACCTGAAGTCTAGAATGTTATCTTCACACAATCTGTAGTCTAGAATGTTATCTTCATGCAACCTGTAGTCTAGAATGTTATCTTCACACAACCTGAGTCTAGAATGTTATCTTCATGCAACCTGAAGTCTAGAATGTTATCTTTATGCAACCTGTAGTCTATAATGTCATCTTCATGCAACCTGAAGTCTAGAATGTTATCTTCACACAACCTGGAGTCTAGAATGTTATCTTCACACAACCTGTAGTCTAGAATGTTATCTTCACACAACCTGTAGTCTAGAATGTTATCTTCACACAACCTGTAGTCTAGAATGTTATTTTCACGCAACCTGGAGTCTAGAATGTTATCTTCATACAATAAGTTTATCTAGATCTCTAAATGCCCCTTTCCCTCTCCTGTGGATACTCGGTCAGTTTGATCTAAGTCACGAGCCACCCTTAATCTGTATCTGTTTATCCAGAGACCCTAGATACCTTAATACTCAAGAGGCAGCTGCTGCGATTTCTTATCTGGATCCGTAGTGTAAGGGATATGAACCATGCCGTGTCTAGGATCTAGAGCCAGCCATGTATCACATCCATCCCATAACACATCCATCAGAGACATCAGTTGCGAGTAACACCGCGTGAGCAAAATCATATGTGACAGTCCTATATCCGAATCTGACACGTAATTAACGTTACATTTGCCTCTCAGGTCAGAAACAGATATTACACACATTCATCTCGTGGTAACTGCTCTTCATTACTGCATTAAAATCGATCAGTTTTGTCCCAGTTTTTCTATCATAAAACACCCCTTTGGTCTACTTTCTTCTCCTTACTTCTTTACCTCATATTTTTTTTCACTTGGTTTTTCCATCCTTCTTTCCTTCTTTTTTATTTCGTCTTTTCCTACATGTTTTTTCCCCGAGTCTTCTTCTCCCCCTAAACCCACTCCCTAACTTTCCTTCATTTTTCCGTCTTCTTCTTTCTCTTTTTCTTGTGCTTGCTTTATATTGTTTTCATTTATTTGTCCTCACTTTCCTCCTTCTCCTTCGCTTCCTATTCTTCTTCAAACTCTATTGCTGCTACTGCTGCGGTTACTACTACTGCTGATACTGTTGCTGCTGCTACTGTTGCTGCTACTAATACTGCTGCTGCTACTTCTACTACCACCACCACAACCATTACTAGTACGACTCATGCTTCTGCTACTGTACTAATATTTCTATTTATTTTCTTTTTGTATCCTCATTTGCGATTTTTAAATTCTACCTACCTATCTCATGCCCCTCCCTCTCCCCCCACCACTCCAATCCCATTTTTAGTTTTCTTATCGCTTTCGCCCCCATCCCCGTTTTCCCTGATAACTCATACTTGTCCTTGACATATGCTTGTATCTTCGTATAAAACTCTAACTCAGCCATGCCAGACTTGCAAAAGCCTTGACAACTAAAATTGCTGACGTATTGAGAGCCTGAGTGTCAACAGAATTCACATTAATAATTTACGAAACTGACTTCTACTACTGATGGACGAAACACTGGTGTCTCACGTTGAGTGACAGCGCTCAAACATAGCGGTTGAAATTAAAATCTACACCATCTGAAACTGCAGGCATTTTCTAGTGAAGTAGTAGTACAGTGGCTCTCAACTTCCCTAGTGCCGCGACCCTTTAATACAGTTTGTTTCTCAAGTTGTGGCAACCCCAACCATAAAATTATTTTCGTTGCTACATCATAAATAACTTCAGTGAATATAGGTTTTTCGATGGTTTTTGTTTTTGTTTTTGTTACCCCTGTAAAGGGTCGTTCGACACCACAGGTTAAGAACCGCTGTAGTAGTATAAGGGATTTTTTCACCATCATTATCTTTATCATAAACTGTATCATCGTCATCCACCATCGGCGTCTCTCAGTGATTAAAGAACATGTACATTACTGAGTATTTTTATTTTACTTCATTAATTTATCATCATCGTCAGAATCACTGTCAGCATCAAACATCCTCTTATTCCTCTTCTTCTTCAATGTTTGTCGTCAAACTTCGAAAAGATGAACAGTCTGCAATTCAGCACAGCATAAGTGGCCTTGGCTATTGATATTGCCTTCTTTTGTTCCCCCATTCCTCCATTTACTTCATTGGAGTGTTAGGGGTGGGGGGGGGGGGAGGGAAGGGGTAAAGTTCTTGAATGTTGAATTGAAAACTGACGTCATAGTAATCGGGGCACTCCCATAAGCACTACGTCCCCATATTCAGCAGCAAGCGAAAAGTTCGAATTCCTATGGTACTTCTAACTATCTGATTGTATATGTATCTCGCCTTTCCCTTGAGTGTTGAGCGTCGGCCAGATCCTCTAATAATTCCTTGCAGAGCCAATCTCCTCAGACCGTAATGATACATATCTGCCTCTGCACTGTTCACTCGCTCCCAAAGGGCCCTCACAACATATAGCTTGTCAACCATTAGTTTACTCTGAGATATGACTCTGCTTGCAAAACCTTGAGCCTATCTGCAATAGTAGGCATTGCAAGTATATATCGCATACACACTACCGGAGTATCTCTTGTACATCCCAGAATTGCCTGCATAGTTCTGTATGCGTCCAAGTTTCATCAGTTGTCTCTTTGTTGTTGTAAGCTTTCCCAGTCTATAATCTGTCACTGAAAGAATTACATGCTGGAACATTGTGATCGTCGTTCTTTGTTCCATGTCTACTGCTGCCAAACTGTAAGGCTCTTATATGTGTTCTTTCCACTGCGATGTATGAGATGTTCCTGATGCCGTCGTTCTGTGTTCTGCACTGTCTTCCCATTGTGGATGCATAATGTCTTTAATTTCATAACTCCATATTCTCTATGGGGGCTATCTTTGCTACGTAATTATCGCATCGGGCACATTGTTCTATAGATCCTTGGGCTCTCGTTGGGTCCTTTACTTTCCAAAACATTCACTGGCTTTCGTTTTAGACTGTGTCGACTTTGGCTATTAGGTCAATTATAAAGATCAAATGCAAGCGAATTCAAAGATTACAACGAGAAAAGTTTTTGAAAAAAAAAAAAAGAAAAGAAGGAGAGACAATGGGTTTTTGTATTACAATGGGATAGGATGTGCTGTTTATACGAAACTATGTTGAGAAACAGTCGGCTTTGTGGCTAAGTCGATGCGAACGCTTCGCTTCGTAATGCCGGGATGCCAGGTTCGATCCCAGCTGCGGGCAATGCGCCTTGCGTTGATTTCGACAGTGGTATCAAGAAAGCCGACCGTCCAAAAGCAATGGCAAACTACTGGATGTAAATTGCCTAGAGAAACCACACAACAGCCAGGGGCTGTTAGGGTTGGTTCTGCAACGTCCTGTAAAGGATACGCAACTAACTTTATGTTGAGAAACATTGAGCCACGAGTGCCAGGATTGGCCAGCAGGTGCCACGTAGGAGGACATTCAACAGGTAATTCAAGATAATGCTCGCTCAGGTGATATGATTATTTACAAAGATGGTTCAGTGTCCAGAAGCAAAAGAAGTGCTTGGGTGTTCTTAGCAAAAGCTAATGGTCGACGTCTGGTGCAAGAAAACCTAGCATATAATACCACAACATCCAGCCTAAGAATAGTGATGGAGGTGGTCACTGTAGCTTTCTGCTGGTTAGAGAAAACGACAGGCACACACACACACACACACACACACACACAAACACACATACACACAAACGTATTGTGATTTCAACTGATTCAGAACACAATCGGAGGGAGGTGAAGACCAGTGTGTTTTCTGCTGAGCACAATGTTTCCATTCATAGGTCATTGGTGAAGACCAGTGTGTTTTGTGCTGAGTACAATGTTTCGATTCATAGGTCATTGGTGAAGACCAGTGTGTTTTGTGCTGAGTACAATGTTTCGATTCATAGGTCATTGGTGAAGACCAGTGTGTTTTGTGCTGAGTACAATGTTTCGATTCATAGGTCATTGGTGAAGACCAGTGTGTTTTGTGCTGAGTACCATGTTTCGATTCATAGGTCATTGGTGAAGACCAGTGTGTTTTGTGATGAGTACCATGTTTCGATTCATAGGTCATTGGTGAAGACCAGTGTGTTTTGTGCTGAGTACAATGTTTCGATTCATAGGTCATTGGTGAAGACCAGTGTGTTTTGTGCTGAGTACAATGTTTCGATTCATAGGTCATTGGTGAAGAGCATTGCCTAGACCTTTTCTTGGGGGAATGACGGTGTGATAGAAAATGAACAGGATGACAGACTGGCTGGCTCTACACAACTTGGTGGAAAACTGATGCATGATAAGGCAG
Source organism: Candidula unifasciata (assembly GCA_905116865.2). NCBI lineage: Eukaryota > Metazoa > Mollusca > Gastropoda > Stylommatophora > Geomitridae > Candidula > Candidula unifasciata. Next base: position 343,221 of record CAJHNH020003757.1, read on the forward strand.
ACGTCGTCAAGGGAGTACATGTATACGTGTACAGTTCTGAGCAGCAAATGGATCGCAGTCTGGTGAGAGTGCTGCAATGAGGAGTGACATGGGCAACTGGCGGATACTTGACGCTCAGAAGAAAGGCAGGGTGAACGTATACTCATATCTACAAGCACCACTGGTATTGGAACTCAGCGCTGGCTGCTGAAGATGGGAAGGCCTGAGAAAACCGTGATGAGAAAAAATAGCCAGAGCACCAGCGACAGCTCGAACCAGTTGTTCTAATGAATCATACACTGGGGCGAATGTTTTAGGATGTTTGCCTCCTGATCCGAACGAAAATGGTTTGTGGTTCTAAACAACAATATCAATAATACAATGGACTGACAGAATAACCAACAATGAATGCCTGGAAACGGTAATGAAAGTACAACATTATATACAACAGTGAGAAGAAGACAAACAAAGTTCTTTGGTCATGTAATGAGAGAAAGAGCACTGGAAAATACTGTAACGACTGAAAAGATAACTAATAGAAGAGGCAGAGGCAGACCAAGAGAAATGATGGTGGTTTGCTTTAAGACAGTGGCATGGAGGAATATCATCAGTGGAATTGATCCAGAACACCAAAGACCTAGATCTGTGAAGATGCCTGAACGCCAACGACAGCTGGAAAGACACTTGATAATGGTGATGATTAAAGGGACTGGCGAAATATTGACAACATGACTGGCAACATGTTTATGTATTCTTATATAACAGCTAACTGTATATCTGATCGTGTCCAGATTGTCCAGTTGATTCTCTCTATTTCACAGTCTGTCTTGTGTCACTGCTGCAGATCCATACGCTACTTTCCAATCTTGTTCTCGTTCACGGGCTCAAACTCCCACATAAATTCCTGGTTGTTCGTTCTCTTCTAGGGTTTGGGTTTGTTCCAGGACGTGAATGTTGCGTGAACATCTGTTTTTAAATATGTCTTAGGACAGAATGAGTTGAAGTAACAGCATTGTTGGCTTTAGAAGGTCAAATATAAACACACAGAAAGGTCGGCAAAATGGAGAGAAAATCATAGAACGTGTTAAAGTAACAACAGCATTGTTGGCTTTAGAAGGTCAAGTATAAACACACACACAGGTCGGCAAGATGGAAAGAAAATCAGAAAACGAGTTAAAGTAACAAAAGCATTGTTGGCGTTAGAAGGTCAAATATAAACACACAGAGAGGTCGGCAAAATGGAGAGAAAATCATAGAACGTTGGAAAGTAACAACAGCATTGTTGGCTTTAGAAGGTAAGTATAAACACACAATAGGCGCGGAAGATGGGGAGAAAATCCTGCCAGCATCAAGTTGCCATTCCAGATTATATAATCGATTAACGATGACTGCATTTATTGTGATTCCATCACGCCTTGAATTATTTAATTCGATTCTGTTTCTGGGATCGCCCAGCAAAACACGGGAGAAGAAAACAAAACGACATGGAAATATATATTGATTCAGATGTGGTAAAGAGCACGGGACGGAACGTACGAGAAAGACAGAAAGAGAAAAGACTACAAGAGATTTGAATGCGAACATCTGCAGTCTAGATGATTGAAAAGATTATGATAATTTATTCGCATGATAATAAATATTCAGTGAAGTCTCTATTCAATTTGTGGAGGTCAAAACAAATTAAAAGAAATACTAAACTAAACATTCTTAATTCTAATGTCAAATCAGTACTTTTGTATGGGGCGGAAACATGGAGAACAACTAAGGCAATTACTAATACACTACAAACATTCATTAACTGGTGCCTGCGCAGAAAAGAAGTGTAATAGGGTGGGATAACTTAAGTTCAGCAGCCTGAAGATCTTGGATTCATTCTGGTTTGAAAATGGCCAACAGGCCAATGGAGAAACATTACCAGTTATTAGTGTTAGACGATAACGCGGAAAAAGTCTGGCTCACTGGGTATTTAAGACCAGACTGACTCAGTTTCAGTCTACCACGGCCACAAGCCAGCCAAGCCAAGCGCAAGCCCAGTCGCACACAGCTCTCGCTCGCTCGCTCGCTCGCTCTACCGCCCGATACAGCCACGTGTGTCTCTCGTTAGCTTGCTAACTATCCATTCGTAGCCAGATTATCAATAGCTAGATACTGGCCAGAACTCGCTTGACATTCGGTTGAGTTTTGGCTCGACTACGCTATTGTTATTCGTCTGCGGGTGGGTTATTAGCGGCCCGGGAGCACATCATTGTTGAGGAGCCAGCCATACCAGCCAGTTTTTTGAACGATTGTCTAGAGAACTAAGGAGAAAGCACGCTTGGGTGTCCTTTTTAGGATACTCTAACAAGCCTTGCCGACTCCGAAGAGACCTAGCAATCAAACAGCAGCCCGATCAGAACAGCCTTTGTCAGCCACATCCACTATGGCCCGTGGCAAAAAAGAATCCGGTCCAGCGCCGGGACACCAGAGCTACATCGGCGAACAAGGAGACTGCACCTGACGTCGCACCAGCCCCTACGGTGCAGACAATGCCAGCTTTGACTGACGTCCCTATCGAGACGTCAGCCACACCTACCCAGACGCCACCAGCATCCGATGAGGCCCATGTCGAGGCAACATCACAACCAGAAGTCGCCCCTGTCGTGGCGCAGGAGCCCACCTACACCCGACCACACAGGCAGCAGCAACGACCGGGAGCCGCCAGTCCAGAAATCCTACAGTGTTCGCACTGTAACAAGGCGTGGCACACAGCCGCAGCATGCCGCAGCAGCTTTGCTTGCAGATACTGCTCCCAGGCGCATGATTTCAAGGAATGCCCGCTAGCCAAGAAGGACCCGGACTTCAAGCAGCCCAACCCGAGCAGACGATGCTCAAACTGTGGAGGGGCCCACAGCGCGAGGTACCTGGGTTGTCCGTACCTCAAACAGATAAAGAGGGAGATGAATAATGCCGGACCTAGACACCAGCAGAAATACGAGGCACCCAGGCCAAGCTACACATCAAGCCAGTCCACCCGCACAGAGAGGAAGGAGGTAACCACCAGAGACCCTGAGCTAGTGCGCGCCATCACCGAGCTTAAAGCTGAACTACGGTAAGAGAGAGAAGCCGCCGCCGCCCAGAAAGCAGAAACCCATGAACTGATCACCCTAATGCTGAGGGAAATCAAAGCACTGAAGGAGGTCAGCTCAGCTCAAGAAGCCCAACAAAACAAGAACAACAAGCGCGATGCAGAAACCAGAGACAGCATATACGCACTGACCGAAAGTCTAAAAATAGCCCAGATAGAAGCAAAAAAACACCGACAGGATGAGAGGCAGGAAAGACAGAAGGAGATGGCGGAACTCAAGGAGGCCAGAGAAAGCGCATATCTAGAAGTCACGAGATTGACCCAACTGAAATCAGAGAATGAGGCGGCGGTGCTAGAGCTCAAGAAGCTGATGGCCTTACAGGTCGAAAAAACAGCTGCACTTAACAAACTCACCACCATCCAAGACGAAATCACAGAAGCACGCAAAATCATCCAGGCGCTCAATCAAGTTAGGAGAAATCTCTCCAACGAAACAATAACCATCGGTAAAATTGTGGCTTTGGCCTTCCCAGAATGTGATGCCCCGAGTGACTATGACCTGGAGGAAGACCCGACAGAACCAGACGAGGAGAGCGAAGAAGAACAGCCAGCAGACCCAGAACACAAACATGCTGACCGCACTAAACCATCCAGAAACCAATAAAAACCAACAGCGGACAACACCAAAGCCAAACTTCACAAGCCGCCATGATAGCTGAACAACCCCGCCCACCAGCCCGGAGAAACCTCACAGCCCACAACCAGACGACACGATGTCCGCCGCCCAAGCCACGCCCAACTACCTCACTCTGACAGAAGCAACAAACCTCGGGCAGAAAAGTAAATCGCCACAACAGAAACGTCAATAACTGGAGAACAAACTCCAGACAACAAAACACCGCCTCGATATAACCAACGCTCATTCTAGGAGCCGGTTGAAAGAGGCAAGAAGTTTTTCGTTTTTTTTTACCAACACCAGTTACCAGTTTTTTTTTTTTTTTTTGGCGACCGCAGGAAAGGCCGCGGTCAGACTGATTGCGCAGGTCACGGTACGTTCAGTTGGTTAGATGGTTTTAGAATTAATTTCCATTTTGTATTCTTGCTAACGGATAGTTGGAGAGTAGGTCGCTATATAATTAGATTCTGGTCAAGCACGTTGTTGTCGTTAATGGGTTATTCGTGAAGTATACGTTAATTCTGTTTTATGTGTTGAGTAAAATGAACAGCTGTTTAATGTGATCGTAATTCATTTGCTTGACTCAATTTAGGATCTGTAGTCCGTGGTTGTCTAGATGTTTGTACCAATGTAACTAGGTCGACGTCATGTAACGTCATTATATAGATATCCATAGTTAGGATCTCAGTGAAATATTCTATAATCTCTGCGCAGAAGAACCCCTGTCTGTTCCTAACTTTCCTGTTTTTGTTGTTTTGCGGGGAACTATTGATTTTTTAATCACGATTTTATCCTTTTTATCTCTCTCTTCTTATGCCCCCCCCCCCCCTTTTTCTTTCTTCCCGCTTGCACGAAGAATTGAATGGTATGATATAATAACTAATGCAGAGCTTTGGGAGAGAACTAAACAGGCTCCGGTGGACCAAGAGGTGAGGAAAAGGTGTTGGATAGGACACACACTGAGAAAACAGGTGAACAGCATAACTAGAATGTCTTTGCATTAGAACCCACAGGGGCATAGGAAAAAAGGAAGCGCCCCCCCCCCCCCCCAAAAAAAAAAAACCACGGAAAAGAGAGCTGGAGAATGAAGTTAGAAAGATGGGGAGGACATGGGGACAGCTCCATGCAATGGCGAAGGATAGAACGACTTGGCGTGAGTTGGTTGAGGGTCTATGCTCCATTGGGGGATAGAAATGCAGAAGAAGACGTCTCTATTCAGTGATAGAAATTCACATAGGAGACTGAATATTACTGTTTGAAAGAACTCTTGCACATAAATGTTTGGAAGTTTGAAATAATGCTTGACCATTAATATTTATATAATTCTTTTCAGTGAAGGTCACCAGAAGTTTGAACAACGTTACCCAGAGTTGACGTATAAGTAATTATTTGCTCAGAAAATCATCGGTCATTGAATAAGCAACCAGCAGTCTGCATACAAATGAGTCAGATCTGTAAAACAAATGCATACGTAACACTTAGGTCGTGGAACAGGACTGCAGTCTAAAAATGGACGAACAACCAGAACTTTCCGCCAGAGTTTGCAGCTGGTGAACACGAAGAAGAAGAATACGAGTATATTCAGACATTGCAACACATTTTGTCTTTAATTAAAGGACCCTATTGATGTCAAAGGCGCATCGGGCACATGACGCTAGACTCATGTTTTGAAATGTTAACTCATGCGGTCGATGGGTAACACTGGCTACTGTCGCTAAGTGTGTGTTCAGCGGTCTATGGGTAACACTGGCTACTGTCGCTAAGTGTGTGTTCAACGGTCGATGGGTAACACTGGCTACTGTCGCTAAGTGTGTGTTCAGCGGTCGATGGGTAACACTGGCTACTGTCGCTAAGAGTGTGTTTAGCGGTCGATGGGTAACACTGGCTACTGTCGCTAAGTGTGTGTTCAGCGGTCGATGGGTAACACTGGCTACTGTCGCTAAGTGTGTGTTCAGCGGTCGATGGGTAACACTGGCTACTGTCGCTAAGTGTGTGTTCAGCAGTCGATGGGTAACACTGGCTACTGTCGCTAAGTGTGTGTTCAGCGGTCGATGGGTAACACTGGCTACTGTCACTAAGTGTGTGTTCAGCGGTCGATGGGTAACACTGGCTACTGTCACTAAGTGTGTGTTTAGCAGTCGATGGGTAACACTGGCTACTGTCGCTAAGTGTGTGTTCAGCGGTCGATGGGTAACACTGGCTACTGTCGCTAAGTGTGTGTTCAGCGGTCGATGGGTAACACTGGCTACTGTCGTTCAGTGTGTGTGCAGCAGTCGATGGGTAACACTGGCTACTGTCACTCAGTGTGTGTTTAGCAGTCGATTGGTAACACTGGCTACTGTCGCTCAGTGTGTGTTTAGCAGTCGATGGGTAACACTGGCTACTGTCGCTAAGTGTGTGTTCAGCGGTCGATGGGTAACACTGGCTACTGTCGCTAAGTGTGTGTTCAGCAGTCAATGGGTAACACTGGCTACTGTCGCTAAGTGTGTGTTCAGCGGTCGATGGGTAACACTGGCTACTATCGCTAAGTGTGTGTTCAGCGGTCGATGGGTAACACTGGCTACTGTCGCTAAGTGTGTGTTTAGCGGTCGATGGGTAACACTGGCTACTGTCGCTAAGTGTGTGTTTAGCGGTCGATGGGTAACACTGGCTACTGTCACTAAGTGTGTGTTTAGCGGTCGATGGGTAACACTGGCTACTGTAACTAAGTGTGTGTTTAGCGGTCGATGGGTAACACTGGCTACTGTCACTAAGTGTGTGTTCAGCAGTCGATGGGTAACACTGGCTACTGTCGCTAAGTGTGTGTTCAGCAGTCGATGGGTAACACTGGCTACTTAATTGTGTGGTTATCCAATTAATTTTAATCCAAAATTTAAATATTCTTTTTGACTAAATAATAATAGTAATAACAATCATAGTGGTGCATATATTATACGATTTTATTTGTATTACACACTTAAATAAAGCTTAAGTAGTTTATTCGGACCCCCTCTAGATTAGATAATTATAAGGAGGATCATCCTCACTCCCCTACCAGTTTTGGACGCATAAGCTAAAACTATGTATATATATATATATATATATATATATATATATATAACTATATATATATATATATATATAATATATATATATATATATATATATATATATATGTTAAATACTCTCCCCACTGCTAAAAACACCCAAGCATCACTATGGCACTAAAACGACAACTGATAAATTGCATGTTTATACCAACCCTCTGCTACTAATGTTAAACCTGGTCCCTAACAAGAGCACAGGAGGAAAAAGATCACGACGTGCGAAATGAGATGCTTACGTAAGGCTGCCAATGTCACAAAGGAGAGACAGAGTTCGAAACGAGAACATTAGAGCAATTGTAGGAACCACACCATGCCTGCAATACATAAAGAAGCAACAAATAGAGTGGTTTGGCCACTTGATGCGAATGCAAACCGACCAACTGCCTCTACGAGCATACAACGAACAGCACTACTGCTCTAGAGCAAGAGGCAGACCGAGAGTACGATGGATAGACAATATATCAGAGATCCTGAGGCAACACGGACTAACAACAACACGTGCAACACACCTGGCCCAGGATAGAAAACTGCGACTCCCCACTACGCTGTGAGGCAATTGTGGACAAGACAAGACAAGTCAATACACACAACAAGTGTCCATATTTCTAGTTGCTGGTTATATAAAATACAAAGGCGAAAATATATCACCTCTGGGAGCGGATATTACACCAAAAAGTAAAACAACAACAAAAAGATGGGGGTAAAAAGAGAAATGGCCATTACAAATGCCAGATTTCTTGCTGGTGGCAACAAATGTGAACACGAAATGGGAAAGTAGAGAGCATAACTCTTGTATTCTTGACAGAAAACAAAAAGAACATTTGTCCCGGAAACAATTTATGCCATGTTCTTTTATGTGAGCCAGTTAGACCTGCAGTCGGTGCTAGGGTTTATTTGATTCGTAGTTTCCTAACAATGGAGGCAGTAAATCCTGATCGATTCAAATCTCTAGTTGTGCCAAAGCAATCAAGAAACCGCTGTAGTCGTCGATTCCTAATGAAGCTCAGCGCACCGACTGACAAAAACGAATGAGACTACAATTAAATATGCATTTATTGATTGACTTTCCTGGGAAAACAAAAAGAAGGCATTCAGTGTAATTCTGCTTACATTGATTATCAAGTGCCTTTCCGATAAGGGAAGCCGTTGTGGAATAGTTAATCGCCTGCGGATTGAGTCCCGAGTCATTGCAATTAATTCCAAATCTAGTCCCAAGTCATTGTCACCGAGTCCAAGTGGAGTCCCAAGTCATTGCCACCAAGCCCAAGTGGAGTCCCAAGTCACTGCCACCAAGCCCAAGTCGAGTCTCAAGTCACTGCCACCAAGCCCAAGTCGAGTCTCAAGTCACTGCCACCAAGCCCAAGTCGAATCTCAAGTCATTGCCACCAAGTCCAAGTCGAGTCTCAAGTCATTACCACCAAGTCCTAGTCGAGTCTCAAGTCATTGCCACCAAGCCCAAGTCGAGTCTCAAGTCATTGCCACCAAGTCCAAGTCGAGTTCCAAGTTATTGCCACCAAGTTCAAGTCGAGTCCCAAGTCATTGCCACCGAGTCCAAGTCGAGTCCCAAGTCATTGCCACCGAGTCCAAGTCGAGTCGCAAGTCATTGCCACCGAGTCCAAGTCGAGTCCCAGGTCCTTGCCACCGAGTCCAAGTCGAGTCCCAGGTCCTTGCCACTGAGTCCAAGTCGAGTCCCAGTCCTTGTCACCAAGCCCAAGTCGAGTCTCAAGTCATTTACACCAGGTCCAAGTCGAGTCCCAAGTCATTGCAACCAAGTCCAAGTCGTGTTCCAAGTCATTGCAACCAAGTCTAAGTCGAGTTCCAGGTCATTGCAACCAAGTCCAAGTCGAGTCCCTGTGTCGTGTTGCTTATGCATCAAGTCATTTACAAGCCGAGAAAATTTATTGAAGTTTACTAGAATAAAGACGAAGCTCAATCAACAGCTGAGAAAAAAAAAAAAAAAAACCAGACACAGCAGTGCGAGAAGCTCACGGAACTACACTTAACTTAAAAGTGGAAGGCGAGTGTAAAAGCTTGATAAACAGAAAGTGATTTTGTCCTGGAAGACGTTTTAATTTGTGATGCTGATGAACAGACCTCATTGTTGTGGTTAGTAAAAACGAATTGTAACAAGTCGCAGGTCGAGTGGCAAGTCGTTGGACAAAATACCAAGTCGAGTAGCTAGTAATTTGTTATGCGACTTAAGTCACACTTGGGTCCAAGTCACGCGACTCGAGTTCCGACCTCTGAGTTTTGAAGGAATGCGATATGTCTTGAGTTGCACACGAGATACCCCAATCAAATAATGAGGTATATGCCTCAGCTGACATCGGTAAAAATCTAGACTGTCATAGACACGAGCCAAGACACATTTACAAGCAAGAAAATAGATTCACAGTCTCTGTTGTCAAACCAACATCAAATCACATTTAACTCTGGGATACAAAACAACTACGTACAAACCTTAACTAACAAAAATAATGTTGAATACAGCATAGAACAAAAATGGAGCTTCTTTAGAGACACCTTCAAGGAAGCCGCAGTCAACACAGTTGGTTACATGCAAAGAAAGAAGAAACAATGGCTGAGTGAAAACACTTGGATAAAAATTCAGGAAAGAAAACAGGCCAAATTATCTCTTTTATCTACAAAAGACACATCTGTATATGAAAAAGTCAAACAAAGGTACACCTTGTTAGATAAAGAAGTGAAACATAGTGCACGGAAAGATAAACAAGATTTCATACACAACCTAGCTTGCGATGCTGAAACGGCTGCCAGAACTGGGAACAATAAAGCTGTATTCCACATCATGAAACAGCTGTGCAACCGTACACCTACAGCAAACGCACCCATCAAAGACAAACAGGGTAAATTATTATTAGCTGAAGAACAACAAAAGCAACGATGGGCAGAACATTTCAGAGAAATATTAAATAGGCCACAACCCGACACTGTTCCCAATATAGACGAAGAAGAAGCTATGCCACCTCTAGATGCTACCTGTGAACCATTCACAATGTTAGAACTTAAATCAGCAATAAAAAAAACTATAGAAGAACAAGGCTACTGGCGCAGATGAAATCTCAGCTGAAATGTTAAAGGCAGCAGACGAAAACACCTTACAATATTTGCTAAAGCTGTTCAATGATGTTTGGCTAAATGAATCCCCACCGCAACAGTGGAAAAGAAGGTGTTATATTCAAACTGCCCAAAAAAGGTGATTTAGCAGACTGCAACAACTGGCGTGGTATCACCCTACTCTCCGTACAGGGAAAACTGTTCTGCAGCATGCTAATGCAGAGACTGAAAAAAGCCAATAGATGCAAGACTCCGAGAAGAACAAGCAGAATTCAGACCGAATCGGTCATGCATCGACCATATATTCACACTCAGGACCATCGTAGAAGAGTCAGTAGAGTTTTCATCCCAACTCATCATCAACTTTGTTGATTTCAGAAGGCCTTTGACAGCATACACCGCCCTACACTCTGGAAGCTACTCACAATCTATGGTTTCCAAGATAAATATGTCAATATTATAAAGGCCTTCTACACCGATTCCCGCTGCCTTGTTAGAACGGAATCTGGTAACTCTGATTTGTTCCCAGTAGAAACAGGCGTGAAACAAGGATGTGTCTTGTCACCGATGCTTTTCGGAATAGCACTCGATTGGGTCATGCGCAAATGCGCACAGGACACACATCTAGGCATCAAATGGGTCAACAAAGTTCTCGAAGATCTTGACTTTGCTGACGACCTAGCACTCCTGAGCACAACACATCTAGAAGCTCAGGAAAAAATGGACCGCCTCCAGAATATTTCAAGCCAAATCGGCCTTCAGGTCAACGCAGCCAAAACGAAAATCATCGATCTTACCAACGAGTCGAAAGACATCAAACTAAAGGATATTGTTCTTGAAAAAATCACCAGCTTCACATACTTAGGGAGCAAGATAACCTCTGCGGGAGATACAACATCAGAAATAACGACTCGAATCGCGTTAGCATCAAGTGCCTTTAACAAACTGTCAAACATTTGTAAGTCAAGATCACTCAGCAACAACACGAAACTTAAGGTCTTCAATTCCTGTGTGATCCCAGTGCTAACTTATGGTTGTGAGAGTTGGAAATCATCAGTATCAATCGATAAGAAAAACTAGTCGCTTTCGAGAATAGATGCCTCCGAAAGCTATTGAATGTTCACTGGTCGGACTTTAGGTCCAATACATCTATAAGACAGGAAACAAAACAAAAATATGTGTCTGATTTTATTAGAATGCGTCGCTGGAATTACATCGGTCACGTACTCAGAATGGACATACAGAGACTTCCCCACCAAGCCTTCATATGGTCACCAGAGGGTAAAAGAAAACAGGGAAGACCAAAAGAAACTCTCCGTAGAACCATCACAAGGGAGAGCTCAACCATAGGTCTCAGTCGCACTCAAGACCTACATCAAGTGGCAACGAACCGACAGACGTGGAAAGCTATGACCTCTGCCCTATGCGCCATCTTTGGCACAAGAGGAATAACTAACTAACTGTGGAAGTTCCAAGCATGGACAAATGTAGCATGAGTGGATACCAAGCATCAGTACAGAAACTCTGCATAAACTGTCCTGGACATGCGGGAATGTCAGCGAAAGAAAGAGCGGATTTTTTTTTTAAACTACACAAGAATGATAGCTACAGGAACATTAACACTGGGCAAAAGAGTCATTCTGTAGACCATCTATACAGAAATGCTCACAGACGACACGAGGTTAGATAAAACAACATGTGAAAAAATGTGTGAACATGGAATTGCGAGTGTATATGGTAAGAGTGGACGTATGAGAGAAAGAAAACGACACAGGTACAATCAGTGCAAGACTGGATTAGTTAGTATTTACACCTGAAAACATACGCTGGCTAGAGGCGGATCATCTGTGGGTATGCCCGGTCTACAATGGTGTCGATACTTAAACAACAATCAGTGGGGTTTTCTCTGACACGAGTGGAGCAATTATGGCGTGACCAGTTTTCCGTGAAATTAAAACTAAGTCTAACATCATCTAAATCAGGGCTATTCAACTGGCGGTCCGCGGGCCAAATCGGGCCCTCAGAGGCCTGTCTAGCTGCCCGTGGATCACCTAACCATTGCACTGTATTGATGATCTCTCTGTGCTTGGACTCGGGCCACTAGCCACGAACGATCCCTCTTTCCCAACATTTTGGTTCGTGAGCAAATTTAGTCGAGTTGCCCTGATCTAAATAGTAGAGGACACTGCATGAAACAGTTTTTATGAATAAAACAGTATTTTACTAGTAGAATATTCGAGTTAGAATTGTAAAGGCAAAGACAAATTCTCGATTCATCCTAAAAATACTGACGCTCGACATTTAAAATATTTAACTGTTGACGCTTAACCACTCTCATTGTTATCGACGAACTCTAACCAACTGGCACATAGAGGTAACCCCCCCCCCCTTTTCCCCCGGGAAGATCTCTGTATAGTCCTTAACTGTGGCTTCATTTTCGTTTCTTAGAGGGTTGAACGGGGAATCTGCACTGCGGGATTAGGGCACAAATAATCTGCAGTTTAGGGCCTTACAATCTGCAGGAGCATCAACAACTATTTTTAATTAACAAATGGAATTTATTTTTAAGAAAGCTTTTATTAGGAATACATCTTTAAATTTATGATGGTTTCCAGACACTTTTTTTATTTCTTTTACTAAGAATTAAATGATAGCATATTTCCACCATGCATATATTTAAAAGATGTAAATATTTTTAAGTTTTCTGAAATTAGCTACTGTAATTTAAAAATAGTAGGGGCCTCATGGCTCTATATAGTCTAGGACATCATGAAATTTAAATCCGGCCCTGTGTATGTGTGATTAATTCAGTTTACGACTCAGAGTGGTAAAGAGATAAAACCTTCCCTGGATGGAGAAGAGGCTAGGCATTTAAAAATCCATCGCATTTAAAAATGTATCGCATATAGTAGTAAGACAAGATCACATAAGCTGTGCCTGTAAAGGCTACTACAAACTATTTTTCTAAATTATATTTTCAAGTTCAAAATACATAACACAATTCTACTCTCTGCCTTCATTACCCTCCTATTTATATTTCCTCGGCGAATTGTGGGTATGAAACCTCTTATGGTTCAAAGGACAAGAAGGTGATAACCAACAGGCTCTGTGGAGAGCTTTGACCAAGGTAGGGCACTTGAGACGCCTTGGTCATCAACTGCCCCTTAAGTCCATTTCCAATGTCTCGACACAGCATGCCTCTCGAAATCGTCCTGTCATTGGATCAAGATGGAAACAGGCGAGAGAGTGAGGTCAACAAATTGTGCAACTCTTCCTCCCTGAAATCCAAGTCTTTGCACAAGTAACTTTCATCCAGTTATCATCTTCGTACTTATAATCATTAATCATTACTACTTTGGGAGAAAAAGTAGTCTTCATCGCTCGCGATGGACGAACAACAACAAGAAATTATATTTCCATCATGCATATGTATCCCTGGGCAACGCTTGCCTAATCTCCCAAGACAATTCCTTCGTTTTTGTCTGGCTTAATGTCCTCATTTTTCAGCCATTGTTCACTTGTGCTTCTTCACAGCCCGCAATAATTTATTACACTGAATGAATGATTGCGCCATTTGCTGGTGTTTCAAGCTTTTATCTTAATTTGTCTTTTCAATCGTTTTGTTTATTTTATTATTTTTCTAGTCGTTTGCAGCATTAATTTTCCTTTTTAAACTTCTTGTATCTTTAATTTTCTTTCCAGTCTTCACCATTTCATGATTTGTCTATATATCAATGTCGGGTTGATAATCACGTCTGCCAAAAGCTTTCTGTCTCTTCTCACCTGCTGCTTAATCATTTTTATACAGACGTTTCTTCGTGACATAATGTGAAATTGTGTAAACCGCCCCCCCCCCCCTTTTTTTTTTGTGGCTGCTTCTTCCAACTTTCCTGCTGTTACGATGCACTCCATGTTGTTTTTGGTTGCATATATTAATAAACACTTGCTGTCTCTGGGGTAGTCGCCGTGGTCTAGCGGCTAGACGCTCGCCGTCGGATGGGAGGGTCTTGAGTTCGGGTCCTAAAATTACCTTGGTTTCCAGGTCGACCGAGCCTTCAATGAATACCAGGCATAGTTATGGGAAGTAAAGGTGGCCGGCGTGATGATGACCACATCAAGTGCTGTTTGATCTATAAAATAGAGGTCTAGTCCTATAAACCACGTACGCTTGAAGGCACGGAAAAGAGTACATTACTTTTTACCGTTGCTGTCTCAGTTACACTCAATGTGCCGTTCACAATACTTTCTGTTACTTGATTAATTCACTAAATGGAAGGATGAGACGGATATACAATCAGACGGTTACTGGTACCATCGGAATTGGAACTCTTCGCTTGTAGCTGAAGATGGGGACTTAGCACTTATCAAAGTGTCCTTAGTGCTATGATGTCGATTCCTAATTCAACATTCAACATTACTGTTGCTGTCTTTGTAAAGACAGCACCGTTCTTGGTTTGTGATCAGACAGTGATGGGAAATAGTTTGTAGCTTTAACTTTTTTTTTTTTTTTTTTCGAAAAATGCGTGGTTGTCTTAACTCATTAAGTAATACAAACAGCTCACCGTGCATTTGTTGATTTCAACTACAATGGTTTACTTTTAAGATTTTCTTGTGACTCAAGCAGATGTGAGCCGATGTACCTCGTCCCAATTCTTATTTAGCTCAGTTTTTTTTTTTTTTTTGACATCGTGGTTATTTTGGCTCCTTGGTCGCAAACATTAATTTTTTTTAACAGGGACTATTTTTAGAACAGCAGGAGTTGTACTATTCTAGACTATTTATTTAAAACTGAACTGCATAGGATGGCGGTAGTAGATAGAGACAAAGTAATTACGTTAATTATGATGTGAGTCCTTAAGAAAGAGAATAGGGGCTTTTGAGCTGAAAGCTATAGAAAGATTCTCAGAATATCCTGGACGAAGAAGAGGACAAATACTGAGATCTTGAAAGATCTGAACATCAAGAAGGATTGGCTAATAAACAGCATCCTGTCTCGGAAGCTGAAATATTTTGGTCATATCAAGCGCCACGACGGATTTGAAAAAATAACAATAGTAGGTATGGCAATAGGAAGGAGGGACCGACCAATACGAAGATGGACACATTTTATGAATGACTCCATGAGTGTAAAAGTACAT
The DNA here is from genome assembly GCA_905116865.2 of Candidula unifasciata. NCBI lineage: Eukaryota > Metazoa > Mollusca > Gastropoda > Stylommatophora > Geomitridae > Candidula > Candidula unifasciata. The sequence continues at coordinate 358,242 of CAJHNH020003757.1, forward strand.
GAGGCGGAAGAGCTGGCGAGAGACCGAGTTTCTTTCTGGCAAACCGTGATGTGAGCGACGTTCTGCAAAGGACCTGCTACATGATGATGATAAGACTAAGTACTTCCCGTGTGGGTTCCGGAACCCTATATGAGAAAAACAAGAATAGACCCACTTCCTACCCAAAAGCATGTCGTAAGAGTCGACCAACTGGGAGCTTCCTTCGAAGTCGGAGTGCATCTGCCTGAGAGGTAAGGAACCAACAGTCTGCATACAGATCTGTCAAACGGATGCACACGCAACACTCAGGTTCTGGAACAGGACTGTAGTCCAGAAGTGGACGAACAACCAGAACTTTCCACCGGATTTACAGCATGTGAACGCGAAGAAGAGGAGAAGGAGAGGGCTAAGTACGATTGTGGCGTCTGATTCATGATTTTACATACGAGGATCTTTTCTCTCTCTCTCTCTCTCTCTCTCTATACATATATATATATATATATATATATATATATATATATATATATATATATATATATATATGTATATATGTATATATGTATATATATATATATATATATATATATATATATATATATATATATATATATATATATATATATATATATATACATACATATATATATATATATATATATATATATATATATATATATATATATATATATATATATATATAAATGTGTGTGTGTGTTTGTGCACGCGTGTGTGTATGTGCACGTGTGTGTGTGTGTGTGTGTGTGTGTGTGTGTGTGTGTGAAAGAAAGCAGTCAAGGGTGTAGGTGTGTGTGTGTGGGTGTTATCATGACTGTTCAGTAGAAATGTGAATGTGGGACTACACGCGCATACACACTGGTGTTGTATTTGCTTTAGTTGTTAGAGCAGAGAACTGACCTAGAAATAACAGAGAGATACAACAATTAGAAAACCAGTGACGAGATGGAGGGAGAGGGGGGAGGGGGGATATAGTGTGGGTAGCGGAATATAGGGCGGCTGGCTTGAATAGCTTTCTGTTCAACCATGAAACTTGCAGCAACTAACCTGATTAACACTCGCCGATCAATGCCTGGTACAAATACAGGACGCGAGAGAAAGCTGCAAACAAACTGTGTCATCTTTCCCATTTGTGTTGTGTCAAACAATATTTCACCCTGTGTGCTACCGGCACCCACCAATGAAAGATTGGAATAATAACATTGCAAACAGGCAACTTAAAAAAGCTGGCGCGATAATAGGCGCTTGATAAGAATTCATACTGTAGCCTTAAAATCTATTCAAAACAACGTTTTACAGTTACGTAAATGTAAATATTGCGTACACGAGTAACGTTCAGCCTTACCAGGACCGCACAACAAGGAATAAACACCCAGTGATACCAAGTGCCACCATTCGGATCAGAATCCCCTGGTCACAAGTTCCGGAAACCCGGTTTAATCGTTGTTATATTAGGGCCCTTGACGACAGTGGGGTGGGGCTTTTAAATAACAGGAAAAAAATGTGCGTCCCATATTGAGGCAGAGTTATGCCCATCTGAAGCCAGGCCACAGCTTCCTGCTGATCGCTCGTCCCTGAATGGTTCGGTTAATTGTCGCAAATTTTCGCATTGTTTAAAATAAGAATTTATGTAGATGCGCATGTCAAAGTTCGCCTCGAGGGCTAGAGGTTCTGGGTTCAATCCCCGGTAAGGGTTGGGATTTTTTCACGTTGACTTGGACATCTAGTATTTCGCCTGGTCTCTGGGTAGTGAGGTCGGACGCTGTGTGCATTGTTGCGTACGTAAAAAAATCCCTTGGCAGTTGGAAATCGAAAAGAGTAGCCAAACGGCACTACCCGGGCAAAATTTGCCCGTTAAAAATCCACCCAAAGTATTTCAGGATTCCCGCCGGTGCTACAGAGCCCTGTGCTGTGATTCCTGTATATTTGTATCCAGTGCATCATGATCCCTCTATCGGTCTGCCTTTTTTACTCCAAAGGAAAGGTAACACTAGTACGTTTCGAACAAAACAGGTTGCAGAAGCTCTGGATCAGGAGAGCAGAGCTCTGTCTGCCCGCCTATTGGAGCTTTTTTTTTTTTTTTAGACAGCTGCCAGGCAAAGAGAATGGCAGATGCGTCTGTATAATAAAATAATAATAATAATAACAATGAGAAGGAGATAAAGATACGGAGTAAGAGGAGAAGACGAAAAACGAAAGAGGAGAACTTGCTGGCGTTCAATGCCGTCATGGACAACAACAGTTGTTCAATAAAACACTGTTGAAATATAGCAAACTAAAAAAAAAAAAAACGGCATATTTTAACAGAAAATCGCTAGTAGAATAATGGTTTCTGGCTTTTATAGCCCTATTAATATTCAAACAAAATTATTGATCTTCCAACTTTGACCGCTGCTAGAACTCCGACGTGACAGCCATTGACGTTGCTAAAAGTTTTATCTCACGTAATGTTTTTAGCACGAAGCATTTGAATGTTAATAATCAATCGATCAATCATGTTCCGTCTCCATAAAGGAAGTTAATAGTAATCGATCTACAAGACTTTCTACCTGCCTGCCCGTCTCTCCCCTGGCCTATGCTACACTCAAGCAAACCGCTGTTCGGTGCACATGATAATATTATCTTCCAACTTGACTAGTTATCTTATATCTACTCTTTGAACGTTGGTTAGAAGAAGTTACAATGTCATCGTCAGCTGCGTGCACAATTCTTTAAAACTAAACGTTCTTCGTCAGTTCGTTGGCTGCCCCTTTCACCCCTTTAAAAAAAAGTGAGCCCATGAAAATCACATTGCTGTACTGCCCAGTCCGGACCCATCATTATTCATCATCATCATGTAGCAGGTTCTTTGCAGAACGTCGCTCTCCTCACGATCTGCCTGAAAGAAACTCGGTCTCTCGCCAGCTCTCCCGCCTCATGTACTTTCCCTAATCTCTTTCTTAAGGACTGGGAGATAGTCCACGACTCACGTCCGTATGTTGCTACAGGGAAGATGCATGCTCTCAAAATTCTAATTTTCTCCTTGCTGGTGTTTAACCATAGACTTTTTAGGCTGTTTTATCTTTGCATTGCTATGGCCATCCTTCTTTTAATTTCTGTCAAACAGGCTCCATTGCTATTTATTGTAGAGCTTAGATATTCAAAGTTTGTGATATTTTCAATTTCTTCACCATTCATTGTTATTTTTTGAGTGATAGCCAGTATTTTCTGTGGACATTATTTTTGTTTTCTTTATATTCAAGATCAGATTTTGATCTTCACTGTGCTTTTGGACAGACAATATTAAATTTTCTATTCCTTTTACGCTGTTCGAAAGGAGGACTGTGTCATCTGCATAGCGGAGTTCCGGAATAGGGTTGCCACCAATTTTGAGCGGATCATAACTGTCACGAGTCTGGTCATTTTTGATATTTTGCATTTTATTTTCTGCGTATATATTGAATAGGTATGGTGAGAGAATGCACCCCAGCCTCACTCCCTTTTGCACCTCGAACCAGTCCGATGTTTCACCTACTGCTCTGATGGCTGCTTGTTGTTCATGATAAAGATTTTCTATCAAATGCACCAAATGCGCTGGAAATCCCATACTTATCATAACAGTTCACAGTTTCTGATGTTGGACACAATCAAATGCCTTGCTATAATCAATGAAACAGGCATGAAGATCTACGTTGTATTCTCTACAGTTTTCAAAATTTATTCTCATATTAAAAATGAGATCCCTAGTTCCTCTACCCTGTCTGAAACCCGCGTGTGCTTCATGTAGCTTATATTGTAATTTCCTTTCAGTCCTCTTCATGATAATTCGCAAGAGGATTTTGCTAGCATGACTTCTTAATGCGATGGTACGGTAGTTGGAGCATAGTTTCATATTTCCTTTCTTTGGGAGAGGGATATAGACTGTTCTTTTCCACGCTTTAGGCCAAACGTCACTATTCCAGATCTTCGTGCACAGTGCATGGTAAATTCGGACACTGGCCTGTCCTCCTGCTTGAATTAGTTCTGCTGGTATTTCATCGCAACATGATGACTTTCCTTTCTTCGGGTTGTATATTGCCGATCCTAACTCATCTAGTAAAGGCACTGCTTCTTTTTCATAACTTTCATGAGTTGTTTTTGAACTACTGAAAAGCTGATGCTGTTTCCTCCAATAACATACGATCTTGCATACAAATCCTTATTAAAAAGCTCAGGCTGTTTCCTCCAACAACAGACGTTCCTATATACAGATACTTAGTGAAACAGCTCTTGTTGCTTTCTCCAACAACAGACGTGCTTGTATACAGATCCCTACTGAAACAGCTGTTTTGTTTTCTCAACAACAGACGTGTTTGTTTGCAGATCCCTACTGAAACAGCTGTTTTGTTTTCTCAATAACAGACGTGATACTGAAACAGCTCATGTAAACAGATGCATACCAAAAGAATTACAGTGCTTTTACACAGATTCGTACACTATCTGATTGTTTGTTACATGTAAGATGACAGTGCTTGTATAGAGACAGAACTTTACCTTACTGTTACATGTAAGATGACAGTGCTTGCATACAGACAGAACTTTACCTTACTGTTACATGTAAGATGACAGTGCTTGTATACAGACAGAACTTTACCTTATTGTTACATGTAAGATGACAGTGCTTGTATAGAGACAGAACTTTACCTCACTGTTACATGTAAGATGACAGTGCTTGCATACAGACAGAACTTTACCTTACTGTTACATGTAAGATGACAGTGCTTGTATACAGACAGAACTTTACCTCACTGTTACATGTAAGATGACAGTGCTTGTATACAGACAGAACTTTACCTCACTGTTACATGTAAGATGACAGTGCTTGCATACAGACAGAACTTTACCTTATTGTTACATGTAAGATGACAGTGCTTGTATAGAGACAGAACTTTACCTCACTGTTACATATAAGAATGACAGTGCTTGTATACAGACAGAACTTTACCTCACTGTTACATGTAAGATGACAGTGCTTGTATAGAGACAGAACTTTACCTCACTGTTACATGTAAGATGACAGTGCTTGTATAGAGACAGAACTTTACCTTATTGTTACATGTAAGATGACAGTGCTTGTATACAGACAGAACTTTACCTCACTGTTACATGTAAGATGACAGTGCTTGTATACAGACAGAACTTTACCTCACTGTTACATGTAAGATGACAGTGCTTGTATAGAGACAGAACTTTACCTTATTGTTACATGTAAGATGACAGTGCTTGTATAGAGACAGAACTTTACCTCACTGTTACATATAAGAATGACAGTGCTTGTATACAGACAGAACTTTACCTCACTGTTACATGTAAGATGACAGTGCTTGTATAGAGACAGAACTTTACCTCACTGTTACATGTAAGATGACAGTGCTTGTATAGAGACAGAACTTTACCTTATTACTGTTACATTTAAGAATGACAGTGCTTGTATACAGACAGAACTTTACCTTACTGTTACATGTAAGATGACAGTGCTTGTATAGAGACAGAACTTTATCATGACATGGTTTGTACACATGCCATGGCTTGTACACATATACATACTTCTATCTAAATGTTACATGTAAGAATGAATGCACGTAATACAGATCCGTACTATGTCTGACTGTTACATGTAAGAATGTTTTCCTCATGCCTGCAACGTATGCACGAATGCATAGTGTAATATATATATAATACTGTATATTTAATACTGTTCCTCATGTTGTTGTGGGAATTCCCCCCCCCCCCCCCCTCACCGACCATAAAATGATTTTCATTGCTTCTTTATAACTTCAGTGAATATGTGTTTTCCTATGGTCTTAGACGACCTCTGTGAAATGGATGTTCAACACCCAAAAGGGTTGCGACCCAGAGGTTGAGAGCCACTGTGCTACAGGAAGGGATGAGAATCACAGCCGTGCGAATGGCCAGTGTGACACAAAGGACATAACCTAATCTAAAAATTATACCAGAGGGAAAGGTCGAAGGGACAAGAGCAAGCAGTAATAAACGTCAGCATGTGATCACTGGGCTGGATTCAGTCAGAGACATCAAACAAAGTAATTCTGATACTGGTTAAAGCTACATATTTTGAAACATCCAGGTATATCTACTTACAACTCTTTACCTACAACGTTTAGCAACAAAAAATGCAGGACTTAAGAAGGAGGAAGACATGTACTCACATTCTCTGCAGGATTTCTCCCTTCTAAATTCGATCATAACATTAAAGCAGAGAGGAACAGCTTCATAGCACACTATTATCCTAAAAAACTCTGCATCTCCCCACAAAAAGACTAGCTGCCTGCTAAGACCATCGCACAAAGCATGAACTCCATAGCTCCAGTGATGATCTCAGTGCATGTCTATAACAACGGTACTAAACAACACTGTCCATGAAAAGAAGCCATGTCCTTCAGAGTGACAGGCAAAAGGTTTGACCACTTCCCCATGAAAACCAAACCCCCGCCCCCTGCCTTTTACGCCTCACAACACCCCCCCCCCCCCCAACAACCTTTTTTATTTCAATGTCTTAAATAAAACAGAAAATATGTTAAACGAAACAACAGCTGCTATTCAAGAGCCCGACTTTGTTACAAGTTTGTCACACATATAATTGTCGCACGTAATTACCTGCAATACAGATCATGTTCAAATAAACGTGTCTGCTGTACAGCTTGTGAACCCGAGAAGATAAATAGGACAATCAGTAAACACTCTAGATCACAACAGTGTTTGCATATCGAGTTTGTGTAAAATGGTGTGTATTACACTATTAAATGTGTCTGCAAAAATAACTGTTTGTTAAAGGTAAATAACGGGTGTTCATATTATAGTTTTCTAAAGCATTCGAAAACAAATTCCCAGGTAACTGGATCAACATTGAATAAGATGAATCCCCCGTGTGGGTCCTGGGGCCCTACTATGGGAAAAACAAGAATAGACCCACTGCCTACCCAAAAGCATGTCGTAAGAGTCGACTAATTGGGAGCTTCCTTCGAAGTCGGAGTGCATCTGCCTGAGAGGCAAGGAACCAACAGTCTGCATACAGATCTGTCAAATGGATGCACATGCAACCCTCAGGTTCTGGAACAGGACTGCAGTCCAGAAGTGGACGAACAACCAGAGCTTTCCGCTGGAGTTTGCAGCCGGTGAACGCGAAGAAGAAGAAGAAGAGTGGGATGAATTCAAGAATCAACATTACAACACTCTTGACAACCCACATATGTGCTCCGTCACCATTGTCAGTAGCAAGCGCAACGTTCCAATTCTGATGGCAGCAGTAACTGTCTAATTGCATATCCATCTGACCTTCCCCTTAGAATGTAAGACGGGCTTGCGTGCCCAATTTGTGATCCTTTGAAAATTTGGTGCGTTTGTTCGTTCGTTCCCTTGAGTGTTGAGTGTCGGCCAGATTCCATGGTCACTGCTCGCAGCACCATATATCTCTAGACAGTAATGACTTATTTGCGCCTTCGTTCAGTCACTCCCAAAGAACCCTTACAACGTCTAGCTTGTCAAGATGCAAGCAACAAAAAAAAACAGTACACGCAACAAAAAGGAAAAACAGTTCGCACAAAAACAAAAAGGATGAAGAGTACACACAACAACAAAAAGGAAAAACAGTACATACAACAACAAAAAGGAAAAACAGTTCGCACAACAACAAAAAGGATAAAGAGTACACACAAGGAAACACAGTACACACAACAACAAAAAGGAAAAACAACAGACACAACAACAAAAAGGAAAAAAGAGTACAAACAACAAAAAGGAAAAAAGAGTACACACAACAAAAAGGAAAAAAGAGTACACACAACAACAAAAGGGAAAAACAACACACACAACAACAAAAAGGAAAAGCAACACACACAACAAAAAGGAAAAGAAAGTACAGACAAAATCAAACACAATTAAACAAGTTAAAAAAACTAAGCAAACAACAAATAAAACTCAGCTGCTTTATCATTAATTTAATAGCACCAAATATTTTGAAGATTTCACGTCAGCACTATTTGCCTGCAGCCAAGATCCACAAAAACACTTCCTGAGACAGCTGAAGGGTAGATTTTCTGTAAGACTACCAGCAAAGCAACCTTCATCAGCTGTCCCCATGTGGCACCAATAGTGAGGGTGAGGATGGCGACATCGACGATGAAGACAGCGGCATTGATAGTGAAATTCTCAAAGTTGATAATGGATCCGATACATAACCTTTAAAGCAAGACAAAATATAACGTTAAAACTAGGAAAACATGTACAGTTAATGAAATAATGGAAGATGAAGACAGCAGAAAAGTATGGATCAATAAAAATCAGTGTTTCCCAAACTGTTCTTAGTCGCGGGCGCTTTTTTTTCAATTAAAATGTTTCCACGGCGCCCTAACCTAAGTAAAAGTATGACTATTCATTTGTAAGAGATTTAAAAAAAAAAACTTGTGTATCTTCAAATATTTGAGGCGCCCCTGTAAAGAGGTCATGGCTCCACGGGACGTACAGTTTGGGAATCACTGCCTAAAATGTGGAAAGGGACAAAATTTACAAGGCAAAGATACTGATCAAATTCATAACCTTTAGAACAAGGAGGGGATAAACATTGTTAGTTAATGAACATTAAGATGAGAAGTTATGACATCAAAGAGAATGCAATGTTAATGATGTAAAAAAAAAGGCAATGGATATTTCCCATGCCACTGACCCACTGGAAGTATGGTACTAGACCTAGTTTGTGACTGACCAATCAGTGTTTAACTGGTGATGTGGTCAACACTGCGCCGGCCATCTTTACTTTCCTGAAACCTATTTAAGGCTAGGTAGGCATAGTAGCCCAGGCAATTTATACAAATCTGCCCTAATGCAGATTTCAACCTAAGACCTTTGGACTCACAGGCAAGGGTTTAGCCACTGTGCTGCCATGGTTCCTAATGGCAACACTGGGTTTGAAACAAAATGCCAGTCAGTGGTTTTAAAACTAGGACAGGAGTATTACCTGGTAATGTGGTCAGAGCAGTGTTAGTTAACTTCCAAGCTACTTCATCATCATCATTATTTTCATTACCAACAGATATAAATTAAAATAATAGACAGCAAGCCATTTATCATCAACATTGTCTGAAACTCTCAGAATTTACAAACCACGTTTGCAATGCCTCAGCCACAAACGTGATACTTTAAAGATAAAACAAACAAATGAACAGACTGATGTGTGCTCTGAACAAGTTGTCTTAAACTTACAGAAAAATAGTGTTGATCGAGAAGAGGATAAATACTGATATTCTGAGGGTATGAACATCAAACAAATTTGCCTCATTAAAAAAAGTATAATTCCTCAGAAACAGAAATAACTTGGCCATTAAAAGCCACAGTGTTTTAAAGAGATTAGGAACAAGAATGACTCCTTGTCATGGCTGAAACTGATAATCAACATCTCACAGCAGTGGGAACCTCAGTAGAAAAAGTACCAGCACACAGAGCTGGCAAAGAAAGATTTACAAGGCCGGATCTGTTTGAAAAAGAAAAAAAAATCCAAGAAACATTTCACAAACCACAGACCTCTGCTATAGCCAACTCTGTATCTCATCAGGTGAAATGTGGTCAAAAGTTTTTGTTTATATTTAATTTTCTGAAAACATAAAAATCAAATGAAAAGAATAGTACTGGAAGGCATGGTTACTGAAAGCAGCAAGGGTCAAAAGGCATAAAGACAGATAGAGGACATAGGACACACTTTAAGTATTAAAATACATGTTGCTCTGGGAATTCACAAGAGACAGATTCGGTGTGATTGCAGTAATGTTTTGCAAAGGGCAGGTCAGACAGCGATTATTTTGTGAATTCTATTGACTTAATTGTTAAAGATGACCCACCATTTTTATCCAGCTGTGGGAAAGGGTATTTTCTTTTATCATCGCTGGCCCCAGAGACGCTGTGGAAATAAACACCACACAGCGATTTAAAAAAAAAAAAAGTTAGGAATGTAAAACACCATGTGGGACAGCAACATGCTGTATTCTTCTTCTTCTTTCTATTCCCCCAAGGGGAAACACACAAACAAAACAGCATTTTGTTCTTGTGAGGCAGTTTTAACATCATCATCATCATCAGGTGCCTTGCCGACTGGCGTGGGCGGTCATGCCTCTCCATAATATGCGATCTCCTGCAGCATGTATCAGTTCGTGTGCCGACACACCTCCATGCAAGACTGTCAAGCATCTTCTCTCGTTGTCTTCCTCTATCCCTCCTTCCACAGATCTTTCCAGTGGTCACAACATGTTCTATTTTCCCTCTTCTCATAACATGGCCGAAAAATGATGACTGTCTCCTTCTGATGTCAGTGATAAGTTGTCTTCGGGCTCCCACCTCTTTTAAAACCTCTTGGTTGCTCTTTTTGGCTGTCCAAGGTATTCTAAGCATTCTTCTGTAAAACCACATCTCTGAGGCCTCTAAAAATTGTTTGGCCTGCCTACCGATTGTCCAGGATTCACATCCATATGTTAAAACTGGATGTATATTTTAACATATGGTTGTGAATCCAGGACAATTAATAAATAAGCCAAACAATTTCTTGAGGCCTTGGAGATGTGGCTTCATAAAAGAATCCTTAGAATTGCTGGGACATTCAAAATAAGGGTACTTTAAAATAGACGAGGACTGAAAGACAACTTATCACAAATCAGAAAGAGACAGTCATCATTTTTTGGTCATGTTAGGGAAAAAAAGGAAAATGGGACATGTTGTAACCACAGGAAAGATTTGTAGAAAGAGAGACAGAGGATGATCTGTGGAAACAGAGGATGATCTGTGGAAACAGAGGATGATCTGTGGAAACAGAGGATGATCTGTGGAAACAGAGGATGATCTGTGGAAACAGAGATGGAGGATGATCTGTGGAAACAGAGGATGATCTGTGGAAACAGATGGAGGATGATCTGTGGAAACAGAGATGGAGGATGATCTGTGGAAACAGAGGATGATCTGTGGAAACAGAGGATGATCTGTGGAAACAGAGATGGAGGATGATCTGTGGAAACAGAGGATGATCTGTGGAAACAGAGGATGGTCTGTGGAAACAGAGGATGATCTGTGGAAACAGAGATGGAGGATGATCTGTGGAAACAGAGGATGATCTGTGGAAACAGAGGATGGTCTGTGGAAACAGAGGATGATCTGTGGAAACATAGGATGATCTGTGGAAACAGAGGATGATCTGTGGAAACAGAGGATGATCTGTGGAAACAGAGATGGAGGATGATCTGTGGAAACAGAGGATGATCTGTGGAAACAGAGGATGATCTGTGGAAACAGAGGATGATCTGTGGCAACAGAGGATGATCTGTGGCAACAGAGGATGATCTGTGGAAACAGAGATGGAGGATGATCTGTGGAAACAGAGGATGATCTGTGGAAACAGAGGATGATCTGTGGAAACAGAGGATGGTCTGTGGAAACAGAGATGGAGGATGATTTGTGGAAACAGAGGATGATCTGTGGAAACAGAGGATGATCTGTGGAAACAGAGGATGATCTGTGGAAACAGAGGATGATCTGTGGAAACAGAGGATGATCTGTGGAAACAGAGATGGAGGATGACAGCGCGAGAAGATTCTTGACAGCCTTTAGTCATGGAGGAGTGTTGCAGATTAGTAGAGACATGGTTGTCAATGCCAGCTGACAAGGCATCTGATGATGATAAACACTTCTTCCTTCTCTTTAGTCCTGTTTTTTTCTTTCAGCATCAGGTTTTAAAGAGGCATCTGGTCGAACCTTGGTATATGCTACAAAGATGCTAGTATTTACAACCATGGATATCACATCCATCTATCACTTGCGGGGTCGACATGCAGCTCTGCTTTCATTATGTCTAAGCGACGGGGCTCTCTCTCATGCACTATCTGGTGGAAGTCTTGACCCAAGTCTGAGCCAACAGATGTAATGCCTCTCGATTTCCTGATGTAATTATTTCTGATCCTGTCTGTTCACGTTACATTGAAGATTCATTGTAGACATTTCATTTCTGTTGATTCATCTTTTCTGTTTTTTTATTAATGTCCACATCTGACGCTGGTAACATAATGTTGGTAAGAATGTACTCAATAGTGCATTTTCGGTGTCAGTTGTTTCATATTTGTTTTCCAAAATTGGTCCAATGATGTGATTTGTGTTATAACATCTCTGTTCTATCTCAGCTTCCATTTTGTCAATGGACGATATTATGCTCTCTAAATACATGAAGTATTTTGCTTGCTTGAGCTCCTGGTTTTATATGCATATCTCTTCTAGCTATACCTCTTTTACCCACATCCCTTCTACCCACATTCCTTCTACCCATATCCCTTCTACCCACATCCCTACTACCTACATCCCTTCTACCCACATCCCTTGTAGCCATATCCCTTCTACCCACATCCCTACTTCCTACATCCCTTCTACCCACATCCCTTCTACCTACATCTCTTCTACCCACATTCATTCTACCCATATCCCTACTACCTACATCTCTTCTACCCACATCCATTCTAGCCACATCCCTTCTACCCACATCCGTTAAAGCCACATCCCTTCTACCCACATCCTTTGTAGCCATATCCCTTCTACCCACATCCCTACTTCCCTTCTACCCACATCCCTTCTTACCACATTCATTTTACCCATATCCCTTCTACCCACATCTGTTCTAGCCATATCCCTTTTACCCACATCCCTTCTACCCACATCCCTTGTAGCCATATCACTTCTACCCACACAAATCTGTCACACCCAGCAGCTCCACACAACTACCTGTTTCTAGAAGCTTCCATCTCCCAGTGGTTGCGCAGCGCAGACACATGACCAGCCAGGGGAGGTGTATCCCTCCCCTCTCCATCAGAATCTTGTGTTGTAACCATAGGTAGGGAGAGGGGAAGGGTCGCCGAAGGAAGCTCCGAGTTGCTCAACATGGCCACGGCTTGAGACTGTTTACATTCCTCTAGTATGGGAATGATGTCCCGAAACTCTGGTCTTTCCTGTCAATTCAACAATGGCATGTTTTGTTATAATTTACAAATTACATTTCTGTTGTGATAAATAACTTGACAGCCAAAAGCAACAAATAAAATCATAATCTGTTTAAATCATCACTAATTACTATCATCATGAGGGCTAACTGCAAATGTTGGGGTATTCAGACAAAATAGTAGACATCATAGAGACAAAAACTGTGCACACAAAAGAGTGGAATGTGAGTAGAGTATGAGACAGACCTAGAAAGCCGTGAAAAGGTATACAGGCAGACCTACAGACATTCATCAACTGGAAAGAAAGGCTAATTAGAGAGATGATCCCCGTGTGGGGTCCGGAGCCCCACTGCGAAAAACAAGAATAGACAGACCTGCCCAACAAGCATGTTGTAAGAGTCAACTAACTGGGATTTTCCTTCGAAGTTGGAGTGCATCTACCCGAGAGGCAAGGAACCAGCAGTTTACACACACATAAGTCAGATCTGTAAAACTGATGTGCACATAACACTCAGGTTTTGGAACAAGACTAAAGTCCAGAGGTGGATGAACAACCAGAACTTTCTGCCAGAGTTTACAGCAGGTGAACGCCAAGAAGCAGTAGAAATGAATGGAGGTGGGTGATATCCGCAGCAGTAAACCTCAAGGGCTCGAAATGCTAAAAAAGAACAAGATTAATAAATAAATAAATACTACTGTTGAAACTGAAGAAGAAGAAGAAGAAGAAAAAGAAGAAGAAGAAGAAGACTGGTATGTTTTCTTAATGCTATATACATGAAACAGTCATCAAGCACCCCCTGGCAAAAAGCATCTAACAAACACACAGAACCCAACATGTGCTTACATCAGGGTTTGAATGCCAGCCTTTCTGCAGCAGTGCTACAATAGGTTTAGGAAAAGTGATGGCCATAGGAGGTCTGGTATTGTGGTAGGCTGTCTCTGCCGCTGCTGCCGCTGAAAAGGATAGAATGATGTTAAAGAGGTGTTTAATCAAATGTAATAAACTTTCACAAGATAAAATATTAGAATGATGTTAAAGAGGTGTTTAGTCAAATGTAATAAACTTTCACAAGATAAAATATTAGAATGATGTTAAAGAGGTGTTTAATCAAATGTAATAAACTTTCACAAGATAAAATATTAGAATGATGTTAAAGAGGTGTTTAATCAAATGTAATAAACTTTTACAAGATAAAATATTAGAATGATGTTAAAGAGGTGTTTAGTCAAATGTAATAAACTTTCACAAGATAAAATATTAGAATGATGTTGAGAGAGAGAGGGGTGTTCAATAAATTTTGAAAAGGTAAAATTAATATCATAATAGTGTTAAAAGTAGGGCTGTACCGAATATTCGCTTCAGGGCCAAATAGTGGACCTATTGACTATTCGGTATTCGGCCGAATAGTTGTGGTCGGGCCAAATACGAATTGTAGTTACCTTACACCTGCTTCTGCATACACGGCCTTAATACTGACAACATGGAACGATTGGTTTTGTAGAAAACTAATGCAGCTTTCATGCATTAACTAAGCTGTCCGTGACAATTTCCAAGTTTAGTTACTTGTTATAATACTTTGATTCTTTCACTCCTAGTTATTAGTTATTAATCACCACAGACTGACTGAAGGATGCAAAACATAAAATGTTTTCAAATGTTTACTATTCTGTATGAATACTAACTAGACATGGAAAGTATATAAACTCCAGCCACATCCAAGTCGATGATATGAAAATCAAACAAACGGAAACATACAAGTACTTGGGTGCAAACTTCAACTGCTCCAACATGCTGAGAGAAGAAATACAATCTAGAAATAAAGTATACTATGCCCTTCAACATCTGCTAAAGTCAAAGAGTCTGTCTCGCAACACCAAGATCAAAATATATAAAACGTTAAGACCAGTCATTTTATAAATACAGGTTTTCGAAAATAGTCTTACGACAAATCTTTGGACCCATCAAAGATGCTAACAGCGGAGGACTGGAGAGTGAGAAGCAACAACGTAGCACATAATCTGTTTAAATCACCATTGATCACTGGCATCATGAGAGCTGACAGACAAAAATGGTTGGGGCATATTGAAAGAATGTCAGATGACAGAGAAATAAAACTGTATACACCTGAGAGAGGTATGGGCGTAGACCACGAGGCAAATAAAAAAAGAAGTTCGAGAGATAATGTCAATCAGACCTGCAAACAACTGGTGTCACAAATTGTAAAGAGAAGGCCAGCCAGGGAGATGAATGGAAATATCTGTAGCAGTAAACCTCAAGGGCACAGAATGCTAAAGAAGAAGATGACTGTGCTACTTTATGTGAAGTAAAAGTTCAGCGTACATTTGACATTCTGAATGTGTGTGTGTTTTTTTAAAAATATATATTTTATACACTATTCTTATTTCTATTCAGCCGAATAGTTGGTCTCACTATTCGTATTCGGCCGAATAGTGAAAATCACTATTCAGTACAGCCCTTCCTGAAACCCACATGGGGAACTGGCAGCTTCATGACAGAGGTGTTTATCTCAAACATAAGCAGCCCAACAACATCAGAGCATTCACATCAGCCTTGAATGTACTTATAAACTCAGTGGGTAGTTAGCCTCAAGGTGGCTCAATTTATAACCCTACCTAATCGACCAGAGTGCTTTAAAATCTCAACTCACAAACTGGCCTTCCAGTTGCTTCCAGGCATTAACTGGGTTCGAACCAACAGCCTCTGATCCAATCTCTTTCCTGCGCCTCTGTAACTTACACCATGGCCTGTGTGCTACCGCAAGGATCTGGGTAGTCTGATCGGACAGACCACGTCACTACACTGAGTCGCCTGGGTACCATCCCCACAACATCATCATCCTCTTTTTCACAATCAAAAATCCCCTTCCTGAGCCACCTCGCTAAGACAACGCTAAGTATCTGGGTGAAAACAACTATCACTAAACACACTGGACTATCACTGCCTATTAACACAAACCATAAAACCATCAAGCTAGCACCTCATCACAAACTAAACTGTTCCTAAACCGTCGCTATGTGTCTGAACACAAACAACTACAAAAACTCTGGCAGTCAAAAACACGTCTTGTCCCATCCCTTAGTCTTCTCTAGTCTCCCTTCAAACCGTTCACTGACCCGTTTTGTGACCCCAGTCATTAGGCTTTTCGTCCACAAGTCCCACATGGAAATCACTAGGGTCGTTATTTATGCTCTATTGTCACCATCTTCGTGTGTTTGTGAACATGCTGTCAGGTCTGCGGTCAAGTCAGTACTTTTCATAGTTACCATCATCATACTCAATCCATCCATAACCACACAGGCCTCTGACATTAACAAAAAACAGAAGTCACATGAACATGCTAACGAAAAATAAACCCTAAAGACAACAATTTGTAAAAACCTGTCAAAAAATATCAAATGTTTCAGTCTCTACAAAACTTTTTGTTAAAACATGATGATAAATAAATAATACAATGAAAAGAAACAAACGTATAACTGAGAAATTCACGCTTGAGTTAAAGTTAACGACAAGATGATGGTCTTCACTGCATAGAGTGATGTCCCATATGGTCGATCTTTCTCCTCAGAACAATCAGCTGCCAGCCAAAAGAAATGCAAAAAACTAAAGAATTCCGTTGCTCCAACAATTATCCTCAGGCATCTCTATAAAAACTGCGCTCACTACCTAACCTGTACGTCCATGAAACAAACTAATAAACTTCTGAGCACAAGGCACGACTTTGCCACGGAGACCCCCCTAAAAAGGGGGCTCAACACAAACTAAACATTAATTCTTACCTGGTTTGAGATGGGCAAATGGCAGTTCTCCGGCCAGGAGCTCCCACACTACCAGCGAATAGCTGAACATGTCCGCTTTCACACTGTACCTTGTACACTGGGTAAATATTTCTGGTGCCATCCAGCGCAGATTCTTGACACACACAAAAATGGTGGACGCACATTTGTTAAAATTATGTACAGTATGTTGAACTTTGGGACTTGATTTGAAGATGAGACTCACAATATTCCACAGCAAAATTTGGGGAAGACTAGTATACAACGGTGAGTTTTGAAAAAAAAATTACAGCTGGAATTACACATAAAAAAAAAGCAAAGTAAAAAGTAAAGATCCCTTTTCACGCTTTTAGGCCCATCGGGCATATGGGAAGAGCACCCATATTTTTACAGACCAATCGGTACTCGGTGGGTAATGTGGTCAAAATTACGCCGGCCGTCTTTACTTCCCCAGAACAGCCATCCTGGTACCCATTTGAGGCTGGGTCGACCTGCGACGTCCCATACAACGATAAAATGCGCGCAGCCCGCAGTGGGTTTCGATCGCGGTACATTGGGTCACGAGTCGGACTCGCAACGCCTTAGCCAGGAAGACTTCTGTAAATAATATCTAGGTATCCGGCAAATGAGTTGAGTTGAGTTGAAGTCAAGAACTGACACCCCAGCATTCCCATGCATGCTCCGTCCTTATCTTCAGCAGCCAGCACAGAGTTCCAGTACTGATGATACCAGTTACAATCTGGTTGTATGTCCGTCTTTCCTTTCCTTTCCTTTCCGTTTAGTACCAGACCCTCTGGTTACACGCAGATGCTTCATTCTCTCCAGGCCATAATAATCTTTTTTCTCTACTGATTCCGCTGCTTGTTCCCAAAGGGCCTTGACCACATCTGCCTTGTCATGTATCAATTCACCCCCCAGTGCTGCAGATCTGGCCAATCTGTCTGCCTGTTCATTATCCATCAAGCCAGCATGGCCTGGAGAAAATATTATCAAAGGAAGAAGATGGAAATGGCTAGCACACATCTGCAGAATGCCGCGTGACACTGGCATTGACAGTGCTCTTGTGGATGGCAGAGGAGAAAAGAAAGGAAACTTGGACGGACTAAAAATAAACCAGAAGGATAGTAGATAGCGAAATAAGGGAAAAGAAAATCACCTGGGATTCCTTTGGCCAAAATGTGGCAGACTGGCAGCAATGGAGATTACGTGTGGGTTTCTTATCTGTCAGTTACGACACAAAGGGGATACAGAAAGACTTTTAATGTTTATCTTTTCTCAGTTATTAAACAGGAGCAGTGGTCCCTCAGTGGCTGTATGTTCTCTTGCCTGCCTTAGAGTCTTGTGTCCAAATCAACATTGGGCAGACATGGTTAAAAGAATGACCTTGGTTCCCTGGTTAGGCCAGCCTAAAATGGGTGCCAGGAAATATCATGCGAAGTAAAGGTGGCCGGTGTGAGGCTGACACATCATCCATCAACTGACATCTATAAAAACATAAGTCTAGCAACATATGCCCAAATCATCAGTGTCATGAAAAAAACAAAAACACAGTCCTCTACACTATGGTTTGTTACTTGTTACGGTTATTAAATCCTACTGTACTTGGAGGTAGAGAGCCACTGTGATGTAGCGGATAGATGCTGGCCTCGGGTCCGAAGGTTCAAATATGCACTGAGCCGGAATTTGTTTCAAAAATGACCTTTGCTCCAAGGTTGACTCCGCCTAAAATGGGTAATAGGTAAAGTCCTTGGAAGTAAAGGCAACCTGTATGATGCTGACCACATCACCCGCAGAGTGCTGATTAGTCTTGGAAGTTTGGCAACCTAGATGATGCTGATAACATCACCCGCAGAGTGCCAATTAGTTTATAAAATATAGTTCTAGCACTATATATCTAGTGTGTCTAACGGTGTGGAAAATGGTCTTTAACTTACTTGAAGGTGGGGTTCGTTATTGTAAAGTAACAGAATCTTCTGTGGACTGCCAGAATAACTAACAATGATTGCCAGGAAATGGCTAATGAAAGTAGAACATTAGATACAGCAATGGGAAGGAGACAAACCAAGTTCTTTGGTCATGTGATGAGAAATGGAGCAGTAGAAAATATCGTGACAAGTGGAAAGATCACTGGTAGAAGAGGCAGAGGCAGACCCAGAGAAATAATGGTAGATGGCTTAAGATAGTGGCATGGAGGAATATCAGTGGAACTGATTCAGAACACCAAAGACCGAGATCTGTGGAGATCCATGAACACCTATGCCAGCTGATAAAGCACTTAATGAGAATGAACTTAATCTATGGGGGGAAAAAGGGAGTGGGGGGGGGGGATCTCTCTCTGTCTCTCTCTCTCTCTCATGCAATAATTTATCATGTGACACTTACCCCAGGCTGTTTTGTCATGTTGTCTTCATCATTTGATCTCAAAAACCGAGACTCTAAGTGAAAAAAATAAAGAAGTGTGACTTAACAATACACACAAGATATGTTTCAATGTACATTACTTTGTAAGGAAACAAGATGTATCCTACTTACATGAAAGCAGCAGCCATGGTGGCATAGTGGCTGGACATTTGCCTGCTGGCCCAAAAGTTCTAGGTTCGAATCCGCATCATGTCAGATTTTTTTTCTTAAAAAAATGACCCTGGCTCCCAGGTTGACCAAGCCTAGAACATGTATCAAGTCCTGGGAAGTCACTGTGGGTGGCGTGACAGTGACCACATCACATGTTGAGTGCAGAATGGTCTACAAAAGTAGAATCCTAGCATAATATGCCCGATATGCCAGGCGCACACAAAAAAAGTGCTGAACTTGTCACTTAAGATGATAACTATTTCAACAGTTCATTATGTCCTTGCCGCAGTCACTTAAACTGGTACAATTATAAAGATGCTACATTCTTTCAGTATGTGTGTTCACTGGATAATTCACACCACAAAGTCTATGAGGCTGTTTCCTTTTACTGCCATTACTACCTGCATTTACCACTTTTGTGGCATAGGCTAGGGAGTCATTAGGCCCAAGGATTTAAGGCCGCATGGCTAGTGCTGTCGCCACTGACAGTGCATGTTAGTATTTTATTTTTGTCCCTAACAGAAAAATTACCCAACTGTACCACTGGATTTGAACCTAGGTCTCTGATCATTTTATTAGACTTAGCGAATGTGTTTATTTAGTCCCAATCATTGAAAGGAAAGGGTAATCATTTAATAACATTTATTTCATCAGGTATTTTTAAAATAACGTGCCGCTTCATTTCAGCAGGGTTTAATATTTATAACTGTTCAACAAATAAATTGATGTTTACTTTGGTCCCAATGTCCACTTGTATCTATTAAGTTTCTTTCCTTTATGTCCACGTAGCTCATTAATCACATTTTCTGTTCAATCGTTAAAACACTTGTTCGTATCTGTATGTCTTTTATTTCCCTCTGTAGAGCTTCCCAATCATGTATCTATTAAGTTTCTTTCCTTTATGTCGACGTAGCTCATTAATCACATTTTCTGTTCATTCATTAAAACATTTGTTCGTATCTGTGTGTCTTTTATTTCCCTCTGTAGAGCTTCCCAATCATAAACTGTGTTCACTCCACAAAACATATGCACATATGAGTGTGTCTTTCATTTCTCTTTGTCGAGCTTCTCAATCATAAACTGTGTTCACTCCACAAAACATATGTACGTATGAGTGTGTCTTTCATTTCTCTTTGTCGAGCTTCTCAATCATAACTTGTGTTCATTCGTCAAATCATTGGTTCATATCTGTATGTCTTTCATTTTCCTCTGTTGAGAGTCCAAATCATAACTTGTGTTCATTGGTCAGAACATTCGCTCGTATCTGTGTGTGTGTCTTTCATTTCCCTCTGTTGAGCTTTCCATCCATAACTAGTATTCAGTTGTCAAAACATTCGCTCGTATCTGTGTGTGTGTCTTTCATTTCCCTCTGTTGAACTTTCCATCCATAACTTGTATTCAGTTGTCAAAACATTCGCTCGTATCTGTATGTGTGTCTTTCATTTCCCTCTGTTGAACTTTCCATCCATAACTTGTATTCAGTTGTCAAAACATTCGCTTGTATCTGTATGTGTGTCTTTCATTAACTTTAACTGGGCTTCCCAGTTATGTTTTGTGTTTACTTATCTTGCATCTTATTATGCTCAAACTATGTTTATACTTGAAGAATTCTGGTGGCCTTCTTCTACTTGTTCGCTTTCACCGGCTAACAGTCTGCATTCAAATAAGCCTGACCTCTGCATGGATTTTTATCAAGGTATGGGACGTCGCAGGTCGACCCAGCCTCAAATGGGTACCAGGATGGCTGTCCTGGGAAAGTAAAGACGGCCGGCGTAATGCGGACCACATTACCAACCGAGTGCCGATTGGTCTGTAAAAAATATGGGACGCTCTGCCCATATACCCGACGCGCCTTAGGCGTAATAAGGGATCTTTACTTTTACCATTTACCGTTAAAAATCGAATGAATATATGGTACGTGCATTTAATTATAGATTAAAACTAAATTCTGACCAAAACACATCTCCATACTTCCTGTTCCTTTTATTGAGGAATCTATATTATGTTGTTTGTGGGTTTGCAGTATTCTCAAGGATGGTGTGGAGGTCTTGAAATACAATCAAAGAGGGGGGTGTGGGCGTGACCTGGAAAAAGGCTGGAGATCACTGCTCTAAATCTTCTGGTTTTATGATACAGGATCAAGGACTGACATTACAAGACCACAGGCACTTGATTTCTTCTAGGAGAAAACTAAACTGTTGATGCTATTTATCTCTTCTGTGAGCTGGTTAGTTATATGTCAGATACAAGAAGACTCTCAAATGCACAAAGTATTACCGTTACTAATTTTAAAATTCCTCTATCAATCCAAAAGATATTGTAATTGTTAGCTTAGTTACTATGTTCATATTACAGTTACGCCACTTGTGTAAAATAAAAACTTCTTTGTCTTCTTCTTGGCGTTTGGTTTTGTACATTCAGATCAGACCATCAGGTGGGTTGCCTCTATGAACTTGTATGTCAGTAGCAAGCCCTTCATGGTTTCCCTTAGCTTGCTCTGAACACTTTGCTCTTGAGACCAGGTATCTTTTCAAAGTTGTAGGTAGAGTGGGCAAGTCTGCAGAATGTGCTGAAGTGTTTGTGGTGCTGTCTGACAGGCACACTGTGGGGACTGCACAGTCTTTATTTTATGCATGTGGTAGTTGAGCCTGCAGTGTCCTGTTAGTAAGACGGAACATTGTTGTATGTTGCTTTCTGTTGAGTCTGCTGATGGGGTCTTGTGGATGTTTACTGTTTGTTCTCTCCACAATCCCGTGTATTTTCCTTTGATAAGTGTTCTGGTTTCTGGTAATGACAATGAAATGGGCGTGTTCAAAAATGAAAACAATAAAGAAACATGTCTCTAAGAAACTGCTAATTTATAGCAAAGAAATTATCAACCAATGCTCAAAACTTGGTGTACCTCCAAAGTCTGCAACAACTGCATGCCCGGTCTCCTCTAACAGAATATTGTGGCTGTTGAGGTCTCGGTGAATAATTGGCAGAGGCATGTTGTGTAGGTACTCCATTCCTTTGGCTACATCCAGGGCAATGGTTAACTTTGACTGTATGTCAATCAGTCTGACAAACAAACAGAATTACAAATTAATTACAGGGTATATCCCTAATTTAATGTTAAATATTGTGTTTGTTTTAGTTCTTGATGCTTAACTGTGTTCTTTAACTTACGTGAATTCAGATATGGCTGACAATGGTTCTTATTTTGATTAATTTCTTTTAGTATCATTATTTTCTTGTTCTTGTTCTCTTCCTCTGTTTATCTGAGCAGTTTGGAGCTGATGTGAGGATTTTCTGTATGCTCTTTCAAATGCACAATGTGTTCTTATTAATTCCTCTGAGTTCCTAACTATTTTGGCTTGCAGAGCCCTTTTTTATAATTATATATTTTTTTGTTTGAGTCAAGGTACTTAACTACTATTTAATTTTCAGGGGCAGCTGTGGAGCTTCTGGGAAGTAAACCCAGAGTTCTAAAGGTTCTGTAGAGCACTGTTTGGAAATCCCTGCTCTAAAGTTATTCTTGATTTTGTTGTTTCATCTTCTGTGTGGTGTTCTGCTAACTCTGTATTTATTACATTTCTTCAAGTAGCTTTCTGTAGCAGTACCTACCACTGGTTTGTACGAGGGCACTTTTGTCAATGGCCAAACCATTTTATCTGCTGTTCTTTAATTAGGTGTGAAATTAATAGCACAATATATTCAAAATATCTGAAGACACAGAAACAGGGTCTCTGTATAGAACCGGGTGAGTAGCTTACCTTTTCTGTTCGTGCAACAAGCTGAACATGGAACCTCCTGACACATAGTCGGTAACAATCGCAAATTGCTGGAAGAGGAAAGAAACAACAAGTGATTAAAATAAACAGTATTTTAGTATGACACTTCTTCAGCATTCTGAGCCCTTGGGGTTTACTGCTGCAGGTATCATTCTCCTGCATTATCTCTGTGATTAGCCTTCTCTTTCAGGTTGGTGACTCTAAGTGTTTGTATATCTGCCTGTAAATTATCTCTCCATTGTCTTCTTGATCTGCTTTATTGTCTACTTCTATTAGACTTTTTTTTTTCATGTTTATCTTTAAATTTCTTTATTATCTGCCCTTCTCCCTATATGTCTGAACCACTGAAGTCTTTCTGCCCTCATGATATCAGTAATGAGTGGTGATTTAAACAGCTTATAAATTTTATTGTTGCTTCTCCCTTTCCATTCTCCACTATTTGCATCTTTGATAGGTCCAAAGTGTCTAATAACTGTGCATCTCTTTCAGTTCTATGATTGTCCTCAAGGTTTTAGAACCACAAAAAGCAACTGATCTCATCTTTGGTATGACACTATTAACAACAATTAGCTCTAAAATATCCTGTCAGTTATTTCTGTTGGTATGTTTTGTTTTGGAGACATCTGCCATGTCTCTTAGCCAACCACCAATAATAAAACCAATGAAATAACTAAAACCCATGGAGACAACATTACCGACCTAAGCCCAATCCCAGCATCCATTTGTTTTAATACATTGTATATCAATCCAGCGTCCATTTGTTTTAATACATTGTATATCAATCTAGCATCCATTTGTTTTAATACATTGTATATCAATCTAGCATCCATTTGTTTTAATACATTGTATATCAATCTAGCATCCATTTGTTTTAATACATTGTATATCAATCTAATCCAGCATCCATTTGTTTTAATACATTGTATATCAATCTAGCATCCATTTGTTTTAATACATTGTATATCAATCTAATCTAGCATCCATTTGTTTTAATACATTGTATATCAATCTAGCATCCATTTGTTTTAATACATTGTATATCAATCTAATCTAGCATCCATTTGTTTTAATACATTGTATATCAATCTAGCATCCATTTGTTTTAATACATTGTATATCAATCTAATCTAGCATCCATTTGTTTTAATACATTGTATATCAATCCAGCATCCATTTGTTTTAATACATTGTATATCAATCCAGCATCCATTTGTTTTAATACATTGTATATCAATCTAGCATCCATTTGTTTTAATACATTGTATATCAATCTAGCATCCATTTGTTTTAATACATTGTATATCAATCTAGCATCCATTTGTTTTAATACATTGTATATCAATCTAGCATCCATTTGTTTTAATACATTGTATATCAATCTAATCTAGCATCCATTTGTTTTAATACATTGTATATCAATCTAATCCAGCATCCATTTGTTTTAATACATTGTATATCAATCTAGCATCCATTTGTTTTAATACATTGTATATCAATCTAATCTAGCATCCATTTGTTTTAATACATTGTATATCAATCCAGCATCCATTTGTTTTAATACATTGTATATCAATCCAGCATCCATTTGTTTTAATACATTGTATATCAATCTAGCATCCATTTGTTTTAATACATTGTATATCAATCTAGCATCCATTTGTTTTAATACATTGTATATCAATCTAGCATCCATTTGTTTTAATACATTGTATATCAATCTAGCATCCATTTGTTTTTAATACATTGTATATCAATCCAGCATCCATTTGTTTTAATACATTGTATATCAATCTAGCATCCATTTGTTTTAATACATTGTATATCAATCTAGCATCCATTTGTTTTAATACATTGTATATCAATCTAGCATCCATTTGTTTTAATACATTGTATATCAATCTAGCATCCATTTGTTTTAATACATTGTATATCAATCTAGCATCCATTTGTTTTAATACATTGTATATCAATCTAGCATCCATTTGTTTTAATACATTGTATATCAATCTAGCATCCATTTGTTTTAATACATTGTATATCAATCCAGCATCCATTTGTTTTAATACATTGTATATCAATCTAGCATCCATTTGTTTTAATACATTGTATATCAATCCAGCATCCATTTGTTTTAATACATTGTATATCAATCTAGCATCCATTTGTTTTAATACATTGTATATCAATCCAGCATCCATTTGTTTTAATACATTGTATATCAATCTAGCATCCATTTGTTTTAATACATTGTATATCAATCTAGCATCCATTTGTTTTAATACATTGTATATCAATCTAGCATCCATTTGTTTTCATACATTGTATATCAATCTAGCATCCATTTGTTTTAATACATTGTATATCAATCTAGCATCCATTTGTTTTAATACATTGTATATCAATCTAGCATCCATTTGTTTTAATACATTGTATATCAATCTAGCGTCCATTTGTTTTAATACATTGTATATCAATCTAGCATCCATTTGTTTTAATACATTGTATATCAATCTAGCATCCATTTGTTTTAATACATTGTATATCAATCTAGCATCCATTTGTTTTAATACATTGTATATCAATCTAGCATCCATTTGTTTTAATACATTGTATATCAATCTAGCATCCATTTGTTTTAATACATTGTATATCAATCTAGCATCCATTTGTTTTAATACATTGTATATCAATCTAGCATCCATTTGTTTTAATACATTGTATATCAATCTAATCTAGCATCCATTTGTTTTAATACATTGTATATCAATCTAATCTAGCATCCATTTGTTTTAATACATTGTATATCAATCCAGCATCCATTTGTTTTAATACATTGTATATCAATCCAGCATCCATTTGTTTTAATACATTGTATATCAATCCAGCATCCATTTGTTTTAATACATTGTATATCAATCCAGCATCCATTTGTTTTAATACATTGTATATCAATCCAGCATCCATTTGTTTTAATACATTGTATATCAATCCAGCATCCATTTGTTTTAATACATTGTATATCAATCCAGCATCCATTTTTTTAATACATTATATCAATCCAGCATCCATTTGTTTTAATACATTGTATTTCAATCCAGCATCCATTTGTTTTAATACATTATATATCAATCTAGCATCCATTTGTTTTAATACATTGTATATCAATCTAGCATCCATTTGTTTTAATACATTGTATATCAATCTAGCATCCATTTGTTTTAATACATTGTATATCAATCTAGCATCCATTTGTTTTAATACATTGTATATCAATCTAGCATCCATTTGTTTTAATACATTGTATATCAATCTAGCATCCATTTGTTTTAATACATTGTATATCAATCTAGCATCCATTTGTTTTAATACATTGTATATCAATCCAGCGTCCATTTGTTTTAATACATTGTATATCAATCCAGCATCCATTTGTTTTAATACATTGTATATCAATCCAGCATCAATTTGTTTTAATACATTGTATATCAATCCAGCATCCATTTGTTTTAATACATTGTATATCAATCTAAAAAAAAGTGCAAGCACTAAGGCTCGGTGCCCGCAGTTGATGTTAAAAAAAAAGACCACAATTTTCAGACAATGGTACAGAAATCACACCATGGTAGAAACTGGGCCCTCATCACATGATATTCTCAAATCACACCATGGAAGAGACTGAGTCCTCATCACATGATATTCTCAAATCACACCATGGAAGAGACTGAGACCTCATCACATGATTTTCTCAAATCACGCCATGGAAGAGACTGAGTCCTCATCACATGATATTCTCAAATCACGCCATGGAAGAGACTGAGTCCTCATCACATGATATTCTCAAATCACGCCATGGAAGAGACTGAGTCCTCATCACATGATATTCTCAAATCACGCCATGGAAGAGACTGAGTCCTCATCACATGATATTCTCAAATCACACCATGGAAGAGACTGAGCCCTCATCACATGATATTCTCAAATCACGCCATGGAAGAGACTGAGTCCTCATCACATGATATTCTCAAATCACGCCATGGAAGAGACTGAGCCCTCATCACATGATATTCTCAAATCACGCCATGGAAGAGACTGAGCCCTCATCACATGATATTCTCAAATCACACCATGGAAGAGACTGAGCCCTCATCACATGATATTCTCAAATCACACCATGGAAGAGACTGAGCCCTCATCGCATGATGTCCTCAAAGATAACAGTGGCTACACTGTAGTCAACTTTAACTGTGAAGATGGCAGGGAAATTTTAATTTAATGACACTGCTCAAGTCACACGTCACCTTCTTTTTTCTCTAGTTCACCGGTTGTAAACTCTGGCAGAAAGTTCTGGTCGTTCGCCTTCTTGTGGACTTTGGATGTTTTTCCAGGACTTGATTTACATGCACATCCACTTTACAGACCTGGCTTATTTGTGTGCAGACTGTTGATTCTTTGCCTCTCAGGCAGACGTACCCTGACTTTGATTAAAAAACATCCCTAATTAGTTAGTTACCATTTATGACATGCTGTTGAGGGACAGAAAGTCTTGTCTCTGATCCCACCAAAATGGGCCTCGGAACCCACATGGGGGAAGTCTTCCCACATACCAATTACACAAGATGTCCGAAATATTCTATCTCATTTATTTATTTATAGTAGGTGAATAGTCATTGTTTAAATCTGTACAGAATATTGCATTGTTACTTTTCAAATCAGTAGACAGTAACTGTATAGTTACTTTTAAAAAAATCATTAGATAGTATGCAAATAGTCATTTTTTTTAAATCTGTAGATAAAACTGTATTGTCACTTTCTGAATCTGTTGACAGTAGATGTATAATTCTGAGGATAATATTGTAGTTCCTTTTTACATTTATAGCCACCAGATTATAGTTATTTTTTAAATCTGTAGATTACACAGTATCGAGTTTTTTATATGTAAAATTAAATACTATCAGTAGGAGAGTGATGGTACTTACACTAGGGTCATCCAGACAGGCTCCAACAAAGTTAATCACATACGGACTCTTAAGCTTGGCCAATATAGCAACTTCTCGACAAAACATGTCAACATCCGACTTGGCACCAAATGAACTTGCTCTGTACCTGCAGCCATTTATGATGAGGAGAATATGAAATAACAAGTCCACATAAAAGGGAAGGGGGAGGAGGGGGGGGGGGTGTAAAGGGCAAATAAATAAATGTGGGGAGAAGTTAGAATTCAGGAAACAAAACACCATTTAACCTATACAATTATGAACTGAATGAAATGTTTACTAGGAAATAAAATAAATAATGACATCTTTTGGTAGCGAAAGTTAAAGACAAGAGGTCAACTTCACTGCACCAGGTCTAATCCAACACTCTCTCTCTCTCGCCCTCTCTCTCTCCCTCTCTCTCTCCCTCTCCCTCTCCCTCTCTCTCTCCCTCTCCGTCTCTCTCTCTCTCCCTGTCTCTCTCTCTCCCTCTCTCTCTCCGTCTCTCTCTCTCTCTCTCTCCCTGTCTCGCTCTCTCCCTCTCTCTCTCTCTCTCTCTGTCTCTGCAGCATAGCCAGCTGCTTGCTGAGAGCATCACACAGAGCACAAACTCCATGTTTCCATTCACATTGCAACTGTAAGCCCAATGCCATTGTCTGTGATACAAACCCATGACCAACAAAGCATGATGATAACAAACAGCTTAACCACTCCACCATGAAACAGTGAAGAAAAACGATAGTGAAAGTCGACAGAAGATGTTCCAATTTTAACTCTTTCTCATGCAGACTAAATGAGAGAACAGCCCATGACATTTCAAGTGTAGTTTCCATGGCTGAGAAGCTCACCAGTTAACAGCAGGTCCAGACAACTTGCTAGTACCAATTTGGCAAATGTATATCCAAAGAGGCAAAGTGACTTGCCAGGCATCAGAAAACAAAAGAGACCTCTAACTGCTTAAAAACTATGACACCACTATTTTGGTAACATGCACACAAATTCTGAAGAGCTACATAGTTCCTGTTATATGGAAGTTACTCAAGGACAGTTAGCTATTTAGATTTTATTTTTTATTTAATTGTTTGGAAGCAGCAGATGTGTGGTTTTATAGATGAATAATGAGAACACACTGGACAGATAAAAGAAGTAATGAAAATGTCATTGAAGAAATGAACTCACAATTATCCACATCAGAAAGCTTATAATCTACATTCTTTTGTCATGTCAAGAGGAAAAGAAAAGTGGAATACATCACGACAATCATGCTGATATTATTAATGCCCACCTGTGTCAGAAATGATTGAAAATACTCGACAGAAGGCTGTAGTCAGACATCACTATCAATACTAAACTGCATGGTCTAGTCGAAGAAGAAGATGCACACTTCTGTGATACAAAAGCTCCTCGATCGATGAAAATGGGATCTGTTTATTTCCATCCTTATCATTGGCATTGTAATGATATATGTTTACAGCCTTCTGTGTCACGTAATGTCAATCATATTTGGCAGAGATGTTCTTCCATACAATGATGCCAAACTGACCAAAATCACCTCTCTTGGTCTCTCTCTACCTCTCTTCTTGTGGTCATGAAGCACCACAATGTTTCCCTACTCAAATCATTCCCAAACAATACACACTGTTTCCTTGTGAAAAGGATAATCAGTTTTCAAGACATCCTCATTATGCTTATCATATCACCATGGAGTTATTTTAATATTTTAAAAAAGTTAGTTGCGTATCCTCTACAGGATGTTGCAGAACTAACCCCAATATTTTGTTTGGCTGTTGTGGTTTTTCTAAAAAAAATTTACGTTCAGTAATTTGCCATTGCCTCTGAACGGTCAGTTCTCGGTACCACTGTCAAAACCAACACAAGTCAAACCGACTATAGCTGGGATCTAACCCAGTACCCTGGCATTTTTAAGCTCGTCTGCAACGCCTAAGACACAGACACAAATAAACCAAAATAATTGTATTCGTATCTGAAGAAGTCAGCTTCTGTGGATTAGGGAGTTGTGAACATGGTTTGTAATTCCAGGACATTCTGTTTAATTCTAGCTGCGGACAATTTGGCAACAGATCTCTCTGCTCTGATTTGGACAACGGTATTGACAAGGGTATTGACAGCTGATCTTTCAGCAAGCAACAGTAAACTACTGAATGTAAAAACTGCCTAGCAAAATACAAACAGCCTACAAATGGTGGGGTTTGTGTGCAATGTCCTCTAAAGAATTCACAACTAACTTTATCTTAATGATACTTTTGGATTTAAGGTAGGATGAGATACCTTTTAATGGCAACAGTTTTTCCTTTGCATTTTCCCTTGTAAACTTTACCAAATGAGCCGGAACCAATAGTCTCCTGGAACTCTAGATCTGTGATCTGCAGGTGGAACTGGTGTGGGAGAGTGGCTCTCAGCTGCAGCACATCTATCTTTTCTGGAGAGTGATTACAGAAATCCCACTCAGAAAATGTGGAATGTCACACTGACCACTACTATCTATTGTCAAAATGATGGCTCTAATTGAAATTCATAAAGACTATTTGTCACAAAAACTACTACTGTCTACTGTCACACTGACAACCACATTCTAAATTCACAATCAGTATTAGCAACTATTGTCATAGTAACTATTATCATTATTATTATTATTAAGGGTTGTGGATAGTTTCAAGTACGTCAGTAGTAAACTCTCTCAAGGTGTCATGGTCGCTGATGAGGTAAATACCAGGAGCTCTAAAGCCAGCTGCATATTTGGCGATGAAGGTATACAGAGCTGCAGTGGTTCCAGTGCTGCTGTATGCTTGTAAAAAAAAAATGGACCGTATACTGATGGCACGCAAAGAAGCTAAACCCCTTCCATACAGTCGATCCGAGAAAGATACTGAACATCAAGTGGCAAGACAGGGTTCCAGATACTGCTGTAGTGAATAGAGCTGGCACTCCCAGTTCGATACTATCCTGATGCAGTCAGATTTGTTAGGCATGTCACCTCGTTCACATGCCATACCACTGACTCCCAAAAATAATCTTTTACAGTGAGACAGAAGAAGGTAGATGCTCTCACGGTGGCCAGAAAGAAAAAAACTGCTATAAAGACACGCCAAAGGCATCACCTAAAGCCTTCAATAAAAACCCTGACACTTGGGAGGCTGCAGCACAAGAGCGGACTACATGGCAAATGTATATCCAAAGAGGCAAAGTGACTTGCCAGGCATCTAACCACCACCATCTATTGTCACAATAACCACCACCATCTACTGTCACAATAACCCCCACCATCTATTGTCACAATAACCACCACCATCTACTGTCACAATAACCACCACCATCTACTGTCACAATAACCACCACCATCTACTGTCACAATAACCACCACCATCTACTGTCACAATAACCACCACCATCTACTATCACAATAACCACCACCTTCTACTGTCACAATAACCACCACCATCTACTGTCACAATAACCACCACCATCTACTGTCACAATAACCACCACCATCTACTGTCACAATAACCACCACCATCTACTGTCACAATAACCACCACCATCTACTGTCACAATAACCACCACCATCTACTGTCACAATAACCACCACCATCTACTGTCACAATAACCACAACCATCTACTGTCACAATAACCACCACCATCTACTGTCACAATAACCACCACCTTCTATTGTCACAGTAACCACCACCATCTACTGTCACAGTAACCAAAACCATCTACTGTCACAGTAACCACCACCTTCTATTGTCACAATAACCACCACCTTCTATTGTCTCAGTAACCAAAACCATCTACTGTCACAGTAACCAAAACCATCTACTGTCACAGTAACCAAAACCATTTACTGTCACAATAACTACTACCATCTATTGTTAACAATAACTTCTACTAACTACTGTCATAACAACTAATACCATCTACTGTCATAACAAATACTACCATCTATTGTCACAATAAATACTACCATTATTGTCACAATTTCTTCTATCATCTATTGTCACAATAACTACTACTGTCTTCTGTCACAAGGACCACTAGCACTCAAAGTCAGACTGACTACATTCAACTAAAGACATAATGACAACTACCCTGTACTGTCACACTGACTTCTACCATCAATTGAACACTCCCACCTATAAAGAAAAAATTTCTGGGTATTTTGTTGCCACTGATTTAGAAATGTTATCTTGGCAAATAAAAAGATCACCTTTTGTCATACTGCGTAGTTTGCCCAGGGGTGAAGGCACTGTGACATAGGACCCATCGAGACTACCTGGCTGTGAGTAATCCCCGCACGCGGACTCATCGCTTGGCCTTTTGTAATGTTTCAGCAGCGTGACAATGGAATCAAACCCTTCAATAAGATGACAATATGGTCAGATCATTATGACTTAACTAGAAAATACAGTTAAAGTACAATAAAGGAGACCTGGTTAGTCACAGTAGTGAAGTGGCTGCATACTTGTCTGCTGGCCTCTTTCTGTGCTGCTAAGCAACGCATCATGTGTAACTGGATACTACCTATGTATGCCAATCAAAGTCCTATATTTGTTTTTTCAAATTATGTTTACTCAGGGACTCTAAAGAACTCTGAAAATATACTTGTATCCTACAAGAAGTGTGTATCACTGGGATATGCCGGGGTGAAAGGAAATGAAAGTGCCAACAGACTGGCCGTATCTGCAGTGGTTGGTGGAGGAAGTATATAGACAGGCCAAGCATACTGAATGTGCTGCGTTCTAGAGACTCTGAGACAAAGGGGTCAGAGACAATTAATTGCCTGTTAGAAACGAGTATTAAACAAAGACAAGCCTGCAGGAAGCGGTTGCGGGGCAAACAAAGAAGATATGCCAATCAACTCCTACTGGACACTGAGCATGGAGACACTAAGAGCTGCATCAGAGGAAAGAGCACAGATGGGTTCAGACAGACGTGCTAGGATGTCAATACAGACAACAAGCAACAAGTAAGGAGTCTGTATTTGGACCTTGTGGAATTAGATCACCTATGGTGTTGATGTTGTTATATTTGCCTCCCTGGGACACCAGCCAAACCCTGCTTAGACTAAAAAAGTTAACAACTGCTAACTGACCTTTATTCCCAGGTCACTACAGCCTAAAATTGGTATCAGGAAATGCCCTGAGAAGTAAAGGGGGACAAGCTTGATGTTGATCTTATCACTCAGCAAAGGCTGATATTTTTTTTTATGCGGTCAACATCACGCCTGGCACCTTTATCTCCCAGGAGATTTCCTAGTACTTATTTTAGGCAGGGTTGACCTCAATGCCAAGGTCAATTGCAAAATGCCCCGAAATGGATTCAAACCCAAGATGTTCAGGCTGGTGGGTAAGTGTCTCGTACCTGCTTTAGTGCAGCTTCCATGGTTGTATAAAAAGTGTATATAAATAGACTTAGTCTGAATAGCATGTACTTAAAAAAAGTTGAGGTAGCTATTTTTAAAAAAAAAATACTTTTGCTTGAATAGCATACACACACAAAATTGAGGTAATAACAAAGAAATGAGCAGTGTGCTAGTATTCAATTAAACAATTAATGTTTTTAATTTGGGGGCAAGTTCATGAGCTGTCCAGAAAGACACCACAACCAGATAAACATTTATCTGACTAACAACTGCTAATGTGTTATTAAATTAATCTTTACATGAAAAAAAACAGCAACAAATATTCTTACATAATAAACCTATTGTTAAAAGCTCCATTATATTTTCTCCCCTCAGTTCTCCTAATGGAAGGTTTGACCAATGACCACCGTGAGGTTACAAAACCCTAATCTAGGTGTTCTAAGCCCGGGAGACGCCAATGATCAACATATCTTTATCTAAACATTGTTACTATTGTCACATTATTTTTTAAATTAATTAAATTATTTTTGTATGCTTATTTCATTTTATTCTTATTTTATATTTTCACCATTACTTTTATGACTATTTTTCGAGTCTTTCTTTTATTTTATTTTTTTTTGATTAATTCCACATCACCCTTTTATAGCTTCTCACAAGATGCATTCACATGTCATAATTGTAACAGACTCTGAAAGCATGCTGAGAAAGGTGAAGACAGGGATGCTTCGAGCAGAGTGGCAAGCTTCACTGGAAAGGTCACAAGTAGTGAGCATACTTTGGATCTTTTCTCCAGGCTATGGCGGCGTAGTTGGTAATGAACAGGCAGACAGATTGGCTGGATCTGCACTACTGGGTGGTGAACTGATACATGACAGGGCAGATGTGGTCAAGGTCCTTTGGGAACAAGCAACGGAATCAGTAGAGAAACAAGATTATTATTGCCTGGAGAGAATGCGGCATCTTGGTGTAACCAGAGGGTCTGGTCAGCTCACTACACTCAGAGGAAAGGCAAGACAGACAAATAAACAGATCGTGACCGGTACCATTAGTATTGGAATGCTGTGCTGGCTGCTGAAAATGAGGACGGAACACACATGGGAATGCCCCAAGTGCTGTGATGTCAATCCTTGACTCAACTCAACTCAGATCTTCTTCTGCCTTCTATCCTCCGATGGCACTGAAGCCCTCAACCCACTCACATTAAGTCATTTTATCTTTTGCCATCACATGCTTCTCGCCCTGTGTCCACATCTTTCTCACCTCATTTTTATTTCCATCCCAAATGTTTTGGTCTCTCCTTATTCCTTTGATCCTGTGGGTTTCAGTGCTTTCTAATTATATTATTACCATATTTTCTCAATGTTGGTCCTATCCAATGCCAGCTACTCTTCCTCTCCTCTTG
Source organism: Candidula unifasciata (assembly GCA_905116865.2). Taxonomy (NCBI): domain Eukaryota; kingdom Metazoa; phylum Mollusca; class Gastropoda; order Stylommatophora; family Geomitridae; genus Candidula; species Candidula unifasciata. Next base: position 393,126 of record CAJHNH020003757.1, read on the forward strand.
ATTTGTTGGTATGTGTTTAGTTCTCTCAACAAGCTTTATTCATATTGGTGATTCTGTCATACCTTTTAATTCCTTCTATTTTGCTACACAAGCGGCGTCCGTGGATTATGCGTTGCGAGTCAGATTTGTAATTCCAGCGTACCTCGATCAAAACTCAATGCTGGCTGCATGGATTTTTATCATAGTACGGGGCGTCGCAGGTCGACCCAGCCTAAAATGGCACCAGAATGTATATCCTTAGGAAGTAAAGACGGCTGGTGTAATGTTTACCACATTACCCACCTAGTGCTGATGGTCTGTAAAAATATGGGTGCTCTTCCTATATGCCTGATACGCCTACAGGCGTGAAAAGAGATCTTTACTTTACTTTTTTACTTATTTTGCAACACTGACTTGTACAGTGAAAGTAGAAAGAAAACAAATCTAACACACTCACACACCTCTTTCATAAGCCCACATTAATGCTGTCTGCTCCTCTCTCTTTTCGCTGTCACCGCTCTGATCACTGACAGCTGCCACCAGATTCATGTCTGCTCTGTTTTCTAACAAAAACTGAACACATCTGATGTGGCCGTGGTAGCAAGCACTGTGTAGAGCTGTGTGGCCATCTTTCCCTTGGTAGTTGATGTCAATGGAGGGTTGCTCCAAAAGGAACTTCACAAGTTCAAGGTTCTTGCCATAGGAGCAGGCACTAAATTGAACCACACACACAAAAAGTATACATGAATATATGGGGTTATGTATATACAAATATATGTGTTTTAAAATGTTACATACTGTCCATTGTACTGTATGCCTGTGAATCACAAACACAAATGTTTTAGGTGTAACATTCATACAAAAGATTTTTTCAGTGCAGGAAGTAAACAATCACCAAACAAGAGCAGGCCTTCTAAGGAAGAGGCAGTGGATGTCCTGAAGGAGTCCATGTCCACTGCCTCTCTCACTGACCACACAATTACACTTGAGACTGCATCGCACAACCATTAGCCCAAAGGTCCACCTCAGGCTTGGAGTTTCCTTTTATCAAGGTGGTCTCTTCTAGAAACATTGAGTCTAGTGCCCTGTCAGTCAGTACATAACAGTAGTGACTGTAGAAGGGCTCTCCAGAGCAAAAGGAGTCATCACCTTGGAGACTCCCAAGGGGGAGCAGTCAGTATGTCCACTGCCTAAGATACCTGGCATACACATCCCTGTATCTCTCTGACCCTTCGATGTACTCCCCTTCAGTAGCGAGAATCGCTGCTATGTCATTTCTTGAAACTCAACTCAACTGTGCCCAATTCAAACACAAATAGAGAAGAAAAAAACAAGAGGCCACAGAGATGTGGTTTCTACAAAAGATACTAAGAATCCCCTAGATGTTTGTCAGAAACGCAGCTGACTTAAATTTGAGATCAAAGTGGAGACTGTAAAAACAGAGAACAGCAGATAGCAAAAGGCCAGTTCACAAAGAGATCTGATTATCCGCACAATAACCATGAACAAAATGACAAACGCACAAAGCAAAACTGATCCACTTTACAAGAAAGCACGATAAAGGGGTGAATAACATGTGACAAAATTAACATAGCACCTAGAAAAGCCTTCAATAGCAAAAAACATCTTACAGACAGCAATCATGGAGCAGAAATAGTATTTTGAAAAATACAACTACATTAAACAGAAAGATTATATCCATGTATACAGCAATATGACGGACATAACCCTGGCACCCAAGAGCTACTTGATGACTGAACAGGAAGTGACACAGTGAGACACTTGAGACAAGTTCTTGCTGGAGGGCAAGAGAAGCAGAAAGAGACAACAGAGAAAATGTTACAGTTTGGCATCACATCACGGAGGAACATCTGTATCAAAATGACTGACAGGAAACAGAAGGCTGTGGTCAGACATGATTTTGAAAGTCACACAGCATGGACTGTATGAAAGAAGACTGGCTTGATCAACTTTCTGTAGTAAACAAAATATTTATTATATTGAGTTTTACTGCTGCTGAGCCTAATTAATCTCTCATTCAAGCAGCAGACTATCGTTCATTTATGGTTCAAGGTTCAAGTTGAGAGGATTGGCTTCACTGACCTGGGTTTATCCCATATGGCTTGGTCCCTCTCAACAGAATGGCTAGCCACCTGCTAAGAGCATCACACAGAGCACGAGCTCAGTAGCTCCGATGATGATCCCTGGGGATCACCATAAAAACTGCACTTGTGAACTGAACAACACAGCCAAGAAATGAACCCACAACCTTCAGAGCGCAAGGCAAACGGCCTGACCATTTCGCCAGAGAGACCCCCCTCATGTTATGGTATGAAACACAAAGGCTTGGGGAAAAAATGTGATAACTGGGAAGACAGAAGATGTTATAAACATAGGTTAGACAGAAAACTCTGGATGGTTTGACCAAGTGGTATGGTGAACCAGGAGTGGTTTAACTTATCGAAAACACAGAGGACAGATGTGTGTACCTGATTACACACATACATGCAACAAACGTAAATGACCCAAGACAGCTGGGGGGTGTGTCCGGGGCTTCAATGGTGAAGCTAAATGACCCAAGACAGCTGGGGGGTGTGTCCGGGGCTTCAATGGTGAAGCTAAATGACCCAAGACAGCTGGGGGGTGTGTCCGGGGCTTCAATGGTGAAGCTAAATGACCCAAGACAGCTGGGGAGTGTGTCCGGGGCTTCAATGGTGAAGCTGTCTGCTTCAGGCTCTCAAGGTAATCCATTTTTTCACAATGTCACCTAGTCCACAAACGCAACTTTTAGAGATCCTTGGGTATTACTGCTAGAGCAAGGAAGTTTGTGCTTTGTATGAAACTTTTTGTAGACAGCTAGCTGTACTGCAGAGAAACGGTGAGTGATACAGGGGTAAACTTGGTGCAGTAAAGTCCATCCTCTCAACATCCAACCTTTAAATAACTGAAAAAGATGGTCATAAAGCTTCATAATCAACCAAAGGGTGGTGACACCTGCTCATATAGATAAAATATATATTTATGCGTGTATAAATAAAGATAATATGGTGAGTAGGAGGTGTACGTGTGTTCTTTATGTAAGTGTGTGTAACTGACTTTTTCTGTGTCTGTTTTTATACATCATCATTATCAAGTGCCTTGCCGAGTGGCGTGGGCAATCATACGTTGACGCTCCTCTATGCCATGCCAACGGGCTGAATCTTCTCCTGTTGTCTTCCCCTGTATCTCTTTCTACAGATCTTTTGAGCTGTCGCAACATGTTCCAGTATAATTCTATTCATTTAAAGAAACAATGACTGTCTCTTTCTGATGTTTGTAGTAAGCAGTCTTCAAGCCTCACCTCTTTCAAGACATCTCAGTTGCTCGTTTTGGCTGCCCAAAGAATTCTTAGGCTTTGTCTGTAAAACCACAGCTCTGAGGCACCAAGAAATATTTTGGCTTTTATATATATATATATATATATATATATATATATATATATATATATATATATATATATATATATATATATATATATATATATATATATATATATATATATATATATATCTGTGGTGTGTATGTGCGTGTAATGGGCTGAAAACCATAGACATTGCAGCCTAGCTGTAAACCACAGCACAATGTGTCAACCATCTTTTTTTTTTTTTCAGGGTGAACTCAGAATAAAAAGAGGGTGGAAAATCAGTCAGTATCCTCACATACTGGAATACAATTTGGCTTTCAAGTGTTTGATCACATGTTTTGTTTATTCATATATCTATTTCAGCAAACCTTACCTGACTACTTTTACAACATGCTCATTAAGGGATAGTGAATCTGTCTCTCCCCCCACCCCCAATTGTGGGCCACGAAACCCAAATGAGGAAGACAAGTTTTATTGAAATGCATTATTGCTTTTTGATTATATTTCACTGTGCCAGATTTTACAAAATAAATATTCTAAACTGAGAAACATAAAATATAATTTAACAGTTTGATGATGCAACCCTTCATTACTGTGCCTCAGTAAAACCCTTCTGGCACATACACACAATGGTAAAACAAGTTATGATGATGGTTGTAGATGCTTTAATGCCATCACAAATCCTAAGCCTCCGATGAACACTTGAAACAAACAAACAATGGTTAAGCAAGCTGCTGAGATGACAGCTGCTCTAATACAATAATCCCTACCTGTGTAATGGAGTTTCACTAAAAACATTTTCCATGGTCAGACTGTCTGACCCTGCCTGGGCAATCAGTTGTTTGGCGATCTCCAGCTTCCCGTTGTAACAAGCTCTGATTGATTCAATAAATTCTCCAATTAGAATAAGACATGCACATAAAAAGTACACAACTTACTTATCAAGTTAAAACAGCAGGACTTGTCCTTACAGCAAGGCAAAGGAACATTTATCTCAGCCACGAGCCATTTACTTATTTAAAATAATTAAGTGGACAGATTATCCTTACTGCACATTGAAACAATCAGTCCAGAATTGCTCAGATCCCCTGCTCAGTAAATTTCCCCCATGTGTAGCAGCCAAATAAACTTATCTTTAGAGCATGAAGCAAACAGTTTGATCATTTAAGGCTCTAACACCCCAGGAACTTCCAGACTAAATGGCCAACAGCTGAACGACTGCTGATATTCTGAAAAGTTATTTGTTTCCAGCTAGGTTTTGCTGATATAATTCCCCATTTCTGGACTGGAAGTCCAAAGGTTCTGTCGCCCAGCAGCTGAGCTGAGCTGTGGATTTCATGTGGATAGTTTTTTTTCCTGGTGCGCTTGTGACGTGTTGTTGACTGCACTAAAATGGCAGGTGGCCGATTAAGATCAGAATGGCATGTAATTTTGCAGGTGCTGTTTACGCCAACAGTCAGCTGAAGTTCTGGTTTGAGATGATCAGTGTTGGCACATCTGACAGCTGCCTTTGGCATTTTTTCCTTTACTGTGTGCAGGCTTGCAGAGTTTACTGGGAGGGACACGTTTTTCACTAGTTTTCTAATGCAGATATTGTGTGACTTGCACTGGCACAGGAACAGAGCAGTTGTGGGGTGAAACGTCTGCACTGATGTTGAAACCTTGACTAATGACTAACAAATCCTCATGTAATGGCTGATGTTTGTTTGTTTGTTTTAGTATCCAGAAGCCATGAGTTGTTAACCCTTAGGCTCAGTATTATCGCAACCTTGCGACCTTGATTCCACTGTAAATACCGTAAATCTGGGTAAAATGTGGCTTTTCTGCCTACCCCCGGGAGTGAACCCGGACCACAAGGAGTTCGTCACCTGGTCTCCGCACAATCTGGTTTAGCCAATTACGCTAGAGAGCCAGGCTATGTGATGGCTGAAACACTGCTCTTTGGTGAGGAGTTTCATGTTAGTTGGAATTGATGATGCTTCTACTTGCAAAGTCTTTTTTTTTCAAACCAAATGACTTTGAAGATTTTATACATTTCAGGCATCACCCCCCCCCCCCCCTCCCCTCCCCCCCCCCCCCCAATTTTTTTCAAACTGTTTAAAATACAATGTCAAGAGGCACAGAACTGACATTGATAAAAGAAGAAGTTGTTCATTGCTGTGGCAGCACAGGGTACTCAAACGATACATCTCAGAAACCAAATCTTCCCTGCCTCCAAGTTGTTACTAGTTTCTATACTCACACTTCCAAGATTCACTGCCATACAACAAAAGAGGTTCGACAACACACTTCAGTAATCTCGCTGACTAACAAAAGAAGAAAATATATAATGCCTGCTGTATAGAAACAACAAGAGCCTGCTGTGGCAAAATGGTTAGTTTAATTAAGTGCTGAGACAGCGGTCTGGTTTAATCCCCAGAAATAGCCAGATTTTTTTCCTCTGACCAGCATGGTTCTAGGGTAGACCCAATCTCATAACAATGGGAAACAGACAATTTCCAGAAATCTCCAGAAATTATCTGGAAAGGAAATGTGATGAGTAATGGAGAAGAGCCATCTCACCTCAAATGTCAAAGTCTGGAGTATGTGAGAGCACTATGGTAATCACTAAGGTGATAAGGAAGGGCACTGGCCATCTCAACCACATATGTCAAGGCCTCGAATACGTAAAGGCAGAACACTATGACAGTTTCAGCTGTGAGGCCACCTTTACGTTATAAAAACTATTATTTAAAAACTGTCCATTAAAGAAGACATGCTGTATTAACACATGTCCCAGAGCTTCAACTGGCCAGACATGTGGATTTCTCTTGAAGAAACCTCAGTAAAGTGTTTCATGTATTAGTTAGTCAGTTAGTTCGATTATCATCATTGCATTCCAAATATGTCCTCAAAATGAACCCCAGCGACCGGCAGCTAATAATACCAGTTCTATGTTGATTAAAAAGTCCACTGATGAGCCTGGTGTGCCTCTTGTTTTTTGCTATGCTGATCTTAACTCCCAAGTCTATCATTCTGGCAAGTGATGTGGATTCACTGCCCCCAAAGACATTCACCTTTCCTATTTCTTGGAGGGCATTAATAATATTGGCATGATACATAGGCTGACCATTAATAGTGATAGCGGATCCAGCCAACCTATCAGCTCTTTTATTTCCATCGATGCCTACTTATCCTAGCACAAAAATAAAGGTGACTCCACACACAGTGGACTTCTGTAATGATTCAAGCCATTGCCTTTGCACCAATTTCATGTATTCTTGTTTGTAAATGCAATACTGTCAATTGTCATGTGCTGATAAAGGTTTTATTGCTGGAACATTCACTTGTTTGTGATTGTTCTAATGTGACCAGTTCTATATATCGTTAGGTTTGATAGAAAATATAGCAAACACAGATACAAATAAAGCTATGAATATCCTGATAACACTTACAGATGCAGAGGTGTGTCACCGTAAATGTTCACCTCATGGGGTGAGGCATGATGGTCAAGCAAATAATGTAGTGTCACCAGGTGACCTGATTTACAGCAGAAGTGGAGTGGTGTGTGACCTTCATCATCCTTCACATTCACTGGAAAATACAAGATTTGATTTATATTTATATATATATATATATATATATATATATATATATATATATATATATATATTTCTTTTTTAGCAATTACTCAAACAGCTTCCGTGAAACTCAACATCTATCTTGTGTCTTTTATCCTCAACTAAATAACTGACCCTCTGTGATCTCATCACAAGAGCTGCCCTATCTCATCTCCTGATGCACATCAGGTTGTTTTGTTCCTAGTTTACTGGAATGAAAAGCTCTAGAATTGATGTAAAAAAATCATGCATGCATTTGCACGTTTTCCCAAATTTGAACAGGCGTTAATAAGTATGTTTACAGAACAATTTTAATTCTAAATGGTAAACAATCTAGAAGATAATATATAATATTTGCATTACCAGTGCTGCCCCTCTTCCCATTCTCATCATCATCTTCCAATTCTGCCATCAATTGTCACTGACAGCAGCACAACTGGCAGCAGAGGTGCTGGGACCTGGGAGAGCTCAGGTTACCTGTGGTCCCCCCCTAACTCCCCAATTTTTTGCAAAAATGCTAGCAGCCCTTTGTAGGTGGCACAATCTGTTTATTAGTCCATGCAAAGAAACAAGAAACAAGGTCTTTAATGTGTTCAATCCTATTTGTTTGTTTTGGTAATTAATTTTGCTGCATGTAATGAGATTACCAAATCACGTGATCGTCTATTTACTCAGTGTATTTATCAGTCATATTTGAAGTCAGTAGTCATTAAATGATGTTCCAACTTCCCTGCAGATGAATCTCCCTATAACTGCTGTGTTCATGTATCAGTGGAAATCATACAAAATGTCCTGTCGCATATGAAAACACAGTGAAAACATATGTCTCAGAAAAATCCTGATGCTCTCACATGCAAAATAAATGCATAAGGCAACAGTCACGTGTGTCAACACTAATAATCTCGCACTAGAATTGCAACCCAGTTGTTGGCGCAAACAGTCATTAATGAAAGCCAGCATGCACACACAGTACAATTTGACACAAAGCGTTGTTCTGACGTTGTTCTGTCTATTGATTAGTGATTAGAAAAGATTATCATCACAGCACTCCGGACAGATTCATAGGTGCTCCAATCTCCTCCTCAAAAGTTCCAGAAGTGTAAAAACAACTGATGACGGCTGTTCTGTGTCGGTTAATGAAATGTCTTGTCACCTTAATGCTATGTTCATTTCTTGTAGCTCCAGGCTGCACTCCCATGTCCATCAGTCTAGACAGGGATACCGAGTCATTTCCTTCGGCGTGATCCTCGGTACTGTAGGTGCAGCACATGGCATTGATAATACCACTTCTGTCCAGTAATGGACCAGCCATAGCAACTGCAGTGTCAGCAAAATAGTCTGCACGCTCGTTCCCTTGAACACCCGCATGACCTGGCACAAAGATGAAGGTTAGGGCAGATATTCGTGAAGTACTTAGTGTTTCAATCCATTCTTGCCTGATAAATCCAGCTTGGATTTTTTAAAGCATACTCATCAAGTCACTAAGAATGCATACTTGTGTGAACTTTTGAGTACCAAGCCATGCTAATGCCCTTGTTACAGCCATAGTTTCCATTGTATCTGTCTCATATTGACTATTAACTAAACCCACAGAACCATCAAGTAAATGACTTAGAACATAACTTCGTACCATCAGCTTTCTGCTGTGAGGTGCCATCCACAAGCAGCTGCATGATCTTGAGATTTGATTTAGAGCTGGCCAGGTGGATGGGCCGATCCCCGACACTGCCACTGATGTTGATATCAGAACCATTGCTGATCAGCAACTCCACAACCTGCAAACAGAAAGACCTTTCCTGCTGTAAGACATAAACATACGGTTTTGTTTGCTTATTTCCCCTCCTCTAGGACTTCAGCCTGGAAGACTGACTCCCAGTGACTCAAGAAGGAATCACTACTCAGATGTGAATCCAACAGCGGCAATTCCCCAAAAATCCTGTTCAACCATATAAAAGTTATACTGGGCACCCTAAAAGATTGACGTCTTTAGGCAATTATGACTACACCTGTTGACAGCTGTGATACTAGTGCAACTGCACAATGTGAAGCCCTCATGGATAATTATATTTCCTTAAAAAATGTAAGATATTATTTGGGGTTTTAAAAATAGAAATTAAAAAAATAAAAAGATGTTATAGGCTTTGTGAAATCACAGTGATGTAATAATGATGACACTTTGCTCCACATTTATCACACACACAAAAACACATTTTTATTGATTACTATTTTATATTACACTGATTTATTTATGGGGACATTACGAAACAACATTTTTTTTTTATTGTTGGTGATGTGGAAGCCAAGAAGACACAGTGGTGGGCAGGCTTGCCTGGCCGTTCAGAGGCCATAAGTCTGAACCCCTAGATATTTACATAAAAACTGACCAAGACCCCAAATATCCTCTTATTCTTTTCTGCCTCTAGTTTCTCGAGGTAAAGTTTCCGAGAATTTAAGGATGCAATTTTTCTCCACAGGCTGTAGAAAGAAAGGTAATTGTTACGATTCTTCTGGAGAGAAGGATTTAAGGTCAAGGCCGCCGAAGTTGGTGCTTTCGTACACATTTTGCCAAGCAAAACTGTACGTCTGGTACCATGCCCAAAGTTTCTGTACTCTTTAGAGATTTTGTATCAATATTGTAAATGTTGGCATTGTTCCCTGGATTCAGTAAGTGCTACTAAAGGAAGACCGAAGCCAACTGTGCCAAAAATTTGCCTTTATTGTACCACTTTTGCGGTGAAGGCAGGAGGGTCTTTGAGTCTGAGGATTTACGACTAGTGCTGACACCACCACTGCAGGTGAGGATTTGTATTTTTTTCCCTGACACAAAAAAATCCTCAGCCTTACCGAGGATTCGAACCTGGGTCTCTGCCTTGAGAGCTCAGCATTCTAACAGTTCAGTCAGCCGTTGCCAATTGTGCCACTGGTCACAAAATTTCCCAGCCTTGTTGAAGAAGACTATTATACAAATAAATAGAGAATAGAGAGAACTAATACAGCAAACGAACCATATATGCTAAAAGATACACCAAAAACATTTTGGCTTACAATTTCAGAAGAAATATGTGGAGACGAAATTCCCTTTCCATTAGTATCAAAATGTATGCTTAGTCTTTTGGCATTATTCCATTCCTCTGCAGCTGCAGAAAGAGATTTCTCTCTGCTTAACACAATTAAGATGTAAACAAATCACTCTTCTTTGAAGATTTCAATAATAAATGCACTGATGAGATTAAAAGTTGTTGCTCCAGGACATTAACTGGAAGCTGCCAAAACAAGCTTTGTAACAAACTAAACGGGGAAGAATGGTACAGCAAGGATGTAATGAAAAAAAGAATTACAAATCTGATCAAATAAAATATAAGCCATTTATATATACACACTCATGCATACACACATGTGCGCTCACTCTGTGTTTTCAAAGATGTTTTAAATAAAAATGTTGTACTTTTTGGTGTGTTTTGATACCTTTTTACACACACATGTGGGCAAAACTGGTACTATTCGACAAAAAATTCTGGCAGCCCTTGATAAGATTACAACACTGTCACTTCTCTACTGCTACAGTGTCATGTGCTAAATGATCTGGAAACCACTTCTATATTTCTATATTCTTAAATCTGACTTTTAACACACTCATTTAAAATATACATTACCTTCTCATGACCAAAATGGCAAGCAATATGTAAAGAGGAGAACTTGACAACATCTCCCATATCAATCTTGGCTCCACTCTCCAACAGAATTTTGGCAATCTAAATTAAAAGAGTTCACTTCAGTTACTCGTATTAACAATTGTGTGCAGTCGACACCTAACATTAAAAGGTTGTAAAACATGGTAAGACTTCTGACAGTAGAACATCTGGAAGAAAGGTAAGAAGAAGACCAAGAAAGAGATGGATGGATGGTGTAGCTGAAATCTGCAAAAAAGATGAACAAATACATCACTCAAGCCATCCCAGAAGTGTAAGACAAATACAGAAAATCATGACACTGGGCTACAACCTGGTATAAGTGAGACGACAAAACCACCACACTGGGCTACAACCTGGTATCAGTGAAATGACAAAACCATGACACTGGGCTACAACCCGGTATCAGGGAAATGACAAAAGAAAAGAAGAAATGGTGAGAAAAACATGGTTAAATTGCTTCTGTTAATTGCTGTAGATATCACCGGCCATTTCTCTGATTGGCATTCTCACTGCAGTTGATGACTGCAAGTGTTTGTAGGTGAGCCTGCATATTAACTTCGCACCATCTTCTTGGTCTGTCTTGTGGTCTACTCTCATTCAGCTCTTTTTGCGTTCAGTTTTTGTCTGCTATTCTCTCTACATGTCCCAATTAGCATAGTCTATTAGCCACCTTGATACGTTAACTTGATTTTTATAAAAAATAACGCAGTATGCAAGTGAAACATGGACAATTTGTAGACAAACTGGTATCAGCAAACAACATATAGATAACCAGATATCAGCAGAAAGTAAGTATATAAACAGATATCAGCAGATAATAAGTAGATAGATATCAGCAGACAGTAAGTAGATGAACTGATAATAGCAGACAGTAAAGTAGATAATACATATACAAGGCGGGTTTTTTAAGTGTCCCATTTGGGCCACACCGACAAACACCGATGGAAAACGTAAACGTGCATATGCAGTATGTTTATGTGGTTCATTACCTAGCTGTGTGCTATATTTTTACTGTCTAAACCTTGTTTGATGCTGCGCGTGAGTGATTTATAATGAGTGCAAGAAATAAATACTCCCGCCAGCTGTGAGGTTCGTGCTGTGATCTATTTTTGTTTTTGTTAGCAAAAAACAACAGTGCTGCAGAAATTCACAGGCAACTCATTGAGATTTATGGGCCAGATGTTATGACTGATAGCATGGTTAGGAAATGGTGTCGAACGTTTAAAGAACGGTGAACAAATATCAGACAGTTAGTAGAGAAGGTGACAGCAGAAACCATGTAGTTTCTAAGGAAAATGCATACATGTCATAGATGAACAGAAACATGAATGAGCCGGTGCTCCACAAAGCACAAGTGTAGTAACACTACCTCACGGTGACCACACATGGCAGCTATGTGAAGGGCAGCTACTCCACTATGACCAGTCTGATTGACATCGGCCCCATGAGTCACCAGAACTTCAACCTGTTCGGCATCTCCCTGTAAACAATAAAACAGTGACAGTAAAGAAATGTGAAGTCATCAAATCTGATCATGTCATGTCTGGGCCCTTTGTTCTCCGCAGTAAAAATGTCAGTCCAAATAGAAACGTGAAATAGTCAGCCTTACAATAGCAGAAATACAAAAAACAAAATAAATGCTGCAACCAGAAAGCCTTCATCATCGCATAGCACAAATGGACAATGATAGAATTACAAACAATAATGAATAAAATCACAGCTTTACAGTGAAGCCTGTCATAAAATCTCCACCCATGCTTGAACAGTACATGCTCGGAACTTTTCTTTGGCTCTGCATGAGACTGAACTCCCAGAAAATACTCTCACTCATATTATGAGGTGAGAGTAGCTGAGGCCTCTCTAACAAATTACACCTTAAGGAATATAACAGGCCAAGATCCGACAAGATATTCACATCCCCCACTGAAAGCCATGTCATCTATAGAATAAAAATATAGGCTTGGCAACATATGCCCTATTTGCAAACTGTGTATAAAAAGTCCTTTATATTTTACTTCTTAATCCAAAACCACATAATCATTATGTAGCAGGTCCTTTGCAGAACGTCACTCTGCCTGAAAGAAATTTGGGATCCCACCAGCTCTCCTGCCTGACACCCAAGGTGTCACTTATATCCCGTGCCCATATTCATGCTGGTTAGCCCCTGCCCCTCTTACCTTGTACCATACCTTCTGCTATTACTTTTTCCAATCTGTTGCGGGGCTTGATATGGCCAAAACATTTCAGCTGCTGAGATAAAATGCTGTTGACTAGCCTGTCTTCCTTGATGTTTAGATTTTTTAGGATATCAGTATTTCTTTTCTTCTTTGTCCATGGTATTTCCAAGACTTCATGATCAATAATAAGTGCTGCCGCAACTATTCTGTGGTAGCTCAACATAATAACAACAACAACAAACAGTGGATACTTACCCTATAAGTAGCCAAATGCAGGGGAGAGAAAAGGTTCTTACTAAGCACATTGATATTTTTGCCCTTCTTCAGAAGTCTCTCCAGCTGGCTAGTGGGAGCTGTGAAATCGACATTCAGGTTGTGGATTAAATGTAATAATGCAATCCCAGAGTAGATAATGTCTTAGCAGTGTAAAGTGATGGTGCTTCACATATACTAGGTTATGTACCATCCTCTTTTTGTTATATACCGATAAGATTCAATTGGCACATTTCCATCTTTCCAGTCGATAGTGTTATACTGCACTTTGAGAAGGCATGGGACTGACAGCCCATGGTCCATATCTTGTGTTGTCACGCTTGACAGGAGCTGTTGAGAGCAGAATCCATTTGATAGTAATGCAGAGGTCCACACACTTATGAGAAAATTCAGATGAAGCGGATGCACTGATTTACACAGATGGGTCCATTGTACGAGGATAAAAAAGTGCATGGGCATTTACTGCGGGCTCTGCAGGCAGAACAGCCCAGGAAGCCAGTGGTGCCTTCTGTATGGCTACCAGCAGCATGACAATGGAGGTGACGGCGGTAACACGAGCTTTTATGTGGCTAACATTGCAGCGCTGTTCTCATGTGTATGGGCTGAGAGATTCCATGAGCATAATCTGGCACGTTGAGGCGAGCTTTGTATGCAGACAGTAGATCGAGTCATTGCAAAACTCCACTGTGTGTGGCAATGAAACAGCCAATAGATTAACCAGCTCTACCTTAGTTACAGAGGGCTGGCCCATGGATCATGCAGACATTATTAATGTAATTAGAGAGGAAGGATGATTGGAGAATTTTGGGAGCAGCAAATCCACATCTTTGCTAAGAGTGCAAGAATTGGGGGTAAAGATCAGCACAGCCAGGCATGAGAAGCACACCAGACGCAAGAGAAGTCTTGTCAATCAACATAGGACTGGGACTATCAACCATGGGATGCTGATGTACATGTGGTGATGGCGAGTGTGACAAGTAAGACCCGCCTGCATTAAGAAAAGTCTTCCAAAATTATAGCATAGGATTTCAGGACCACTGTTGTGAACATCTGTGATTAGCCTGTTTCTTCTCAGATGCTCAGTGCTCATCCTTTCTTCCTTAATTCTCATTCCCTTCCTGATGTGCCTACTCCACACAAACAGGTCTTTGGCATTTTGTTCCCATGAGCCCACCTCAATACCTGTATCATTCATGTCCCATCTGCACACGTCTTTATATCATAGTATGTTATACACCACCACACCATATTTGTGTATGTGTGACTGTTTAAAAAATTGTCTGTCATCTCCAGTTGTTATTCTGCTTCTTCTTGGCATTCACTGGCTGTAAACTCCAGCAGAAAGTTCTGATTGTTCACCCACTTTAAGTTCTGATTGTTCACCCACTTTAAGTTCTGATTGTTCACCCACTTCTGAAAGCACTCTTTACCCGTCTAATAATTAATAACTACTCACAATTTAAAGAATAATAATTATATACAACATAATAAAAAAGTAAAAAAAGTATGAAAAGTAAAGATCCCTTTCCACGCCTTTAGGCGTATCTGGCATATGGGAAGAGCGCCCATATTTTTACAGACCATCAGCACTCGGTGGGTTATGTGGTCAGCATTACGCCGGCTGTCTTTACTTTCCCAGGACAGCCCATCCTGGTACCCATTTTAGGCTGGGTCGACCTATATACAACATAATGCCATTTATTAACAATTCAATACACAAAAGCTACCTCAGATTAATGTAGAATTATTTCTTACTACTTAACGTGGAATTGTTCTATACATCTTGGTGAACACAACTTCTTCTTCATCCGCCATTAAAAGTGTGGATGGATGGCATGTGGTCATGTAGTTTACAGCTAGGCTGTGATATCTATGTCTTTTGTTCCAACATACTGAATTTCTGCTAAACATATTTTAAAACATGTTTGTTAGGGGGCTCGGAATCTATTCCCCCCCCACCCCCCCCTCCCCCCCCCCCCCCCCCGAATCTATTCCACCCCCCCCCCCCCCCCCCAATGGATTGACAGGAAAAATAAAACCTAGTGCATAATTACAAACAGGTTTTTGACGATCATTGTACACATTTCTTAAGATTATCTGGCAATTATTTTCCTCCATTTTCACCCTGCCAGGTTAGAGCAATTTAACATAAGTGTACTGAATGACTTATAAAGGCAAATGAAATACCTGTCCAAAATAGTCAATCACAGACTTGATAGGAAACTTTACAGTTGCCCATCACGCTTTTGTTTTAAAAAAGACAACCTAAGTGCGAATCTTTCACATGATTTCGTAAACCAACACCACAATATGTTGGCTGTTTGTAGTAGTTTTACTATGTAATTTTAAGTTCAGTAGTTTACCACTGTTTTCTCAACAGTTGTCAAAACCAATGCGGAGCAGTCTGCTACCAAATTGCCTGCAGCTGAATCAAACTCGGTTTATCATAATTATGAAACTGCATTTGTAATCCCTAAGCCATAGACACCTACTGAAGGGTACATTATGATAAAGATCACAAGAAGACCCAAACATATATTTTTTAAAAATTCAAAGCAATGTTTTTCTGCTGTCAAACGGAATAACGAAGATAAAAAATTAGTTTAGTATGCACCTGATAAGGTATAGGGAAACATGTGCCAGGCAAAAAATTTGGCAGAATCACCAAAGACACACTGAAACAAGAAATAAAAGGATTGAGGAAATGAGGACACCAATGGAAAACCCTAAAACGAACAATGATGAGAGAGGTCAAAGGTGACAGACTGAATTCCAATGTATTCAAGAGTCAGTTATTTTTCAACTCAAATACTGTTTAAATAAACACCTGAACCTGGTCATTCTGGCCCTTTGTATACTTTACTCAAGAGCATCTACAACAATCTTCAAATCAGTGCTGGTAACATCACATAGCTCCACAAGCTACACACACAAAATCAAAAAACTGAAGAACATCGTGGTGGTGGGAATGATGGAGGGGAAAGAGGCAGAGGGAGACGAAGAGAGAAGATGGTGGACAGTCTGATATCATGGCATGGAAGATCATCTGTGTCAGAGCTGACTGAAAGTACCCAACACACAAGGTTGTGGTAAGACATGACTTACAACATCACGCAACATGGACTGTAAATAAGAACATCACACAGCTACAAAAGGTACACACCTCCAGCCAGGCAAGCAATATGAAGCAGGGTCAGTCCTGTGTCTGTTCTCTCATTACAGTTTGTGTCATTCAACAGCTGGCTCAACACAGTCAAATCTTGTGTGCTGAAAAAACAAAACACAAAAAACGTGTGTTTATTTCTGCGACATTCATCGATCAATTAAAGATCATCTTGATCACCCACTAGCGGCGTCCGGGGCATAGGCATTGCGAGTCCGACTCGTA
This sequence comes from Candidula unifasciata, assembly GCA_905116865.2. Lineage (NCBI taxonomy): Eukaryota > Metazoa > Mollusca > Gastropoda > Stylommatophora > Geomitridae > Candidula > Candidula unifasciata. The sequence continues at coordinate 409,637 of CAJHNH020003757.1, forward strand.
ATTCTAACGTACCACGTTTGAAACCCATGCAGCCAGCTGGGTGGATTGGCACACAAAGGTGGAATATTGGCGTTAGATGAAAGGTAAACCTATTTTCTACAATGTCTCCAAATTTCATCTTATTCTAACCACTTATTTGAATGTAACTAATATTTTTGTATAAAATATTTTGTTTTTTTTTTCACGTTAATGCCCAGGAGCTCAGCTATAGGGGACAGTTAGGTTCAGGTCCTCAGGTCTGGTAGAGTTAATACATCAAATGTCCATGATTTATCGTCATCCACAATTGAAGCAAATACTGTAATCTACCATGCATGTCATAAAAGGCAACTAAGGAAGGCTGACATAAAACTGACTACAATGAAAGAGAGGGAAAGAATTTACCACATGTTTCTTGGCTATAGTTCATATTACGAACACATGCCATGCTCATAAGTAAAGGCTTTCAAATTTTGTCATATCAAATGATCACCAGAATCATGGATTGGGTCACTGCTCTTGTCTCATCTATTCCATATGGTTAAGCCACCAAGGTAATTATCTCTTTGCCTTCCCCTTGCTCCTTTTTTTCATAAATCTTGCCATCTTTGCCAAGTTCTTTAGTCTTCATCCTCGCATGTAAAAGAAAAGAGGACTGTGAAAGCAGGACTTTTTTGGCATGTTGCCATGGCTTTTCTTCTCAATAGAAACATACTAATAGGGTGAACATAGCCACTGTCACTATAGTGTGATCCTCTGCCACCCTTCAGGAACTTGAGACCATGACCAAGAACCAAAAGTTCAACAGTTGGCTGCTAAACAGGTACTCAACTTTTCACAATGGTGTCCCACTGATAGGTGGAAGGAAGCACCTTACTTCTCCTCTGACAGAGGATACTCCTACCAAACTACACATACTTCTATGGTATATTTCTGTATGAAGAAAACAGTGCTTGGCCATACAGAAAAAAAAACTGCTGGTGATACATACAGATCAGCACAAAGAAATATCTAATGCAAAGCACATTTATTCCCACTCTATGCTACCAGTGCCAGACATCGTCAATCAAGAAAATTACCAACCATGAAAATGAGACTTTTGAGTAGGACTGCAGGAGTGACAAGAAGAGGTAAAATCAGAAATGAAGTCATAAAAGAAAAAGTCTGCATATAACCAACTTTGAATTGCACACAAAAACAGAGAAGCAAGCTTTTTGCCCTCTCAAAGAGAATGCCTTATGATGATATACCATATCAAGCATACACCAAAAGAGGAGAAGGATACAGAGCACAAGGCACACCAAGAACAAGATGGAAAGATAACATCAAAGAAAGTAGACCAAGTATAATATGGAAAGATAACACCAAAGAAACTCTATCTGGTCGATGCGACCAGAAGAACAAGAAGCAGTACCTTACTTCTCCCTCGACACCTAAAGTGGTAAAATAAGAAGTGAAGAAGAAAAGGAAGCTACATGTTAGCTCCAAATGGTTAAACAAAAGAGTAATCATGACAATAAAAATATCAATAAACTGACTTGGCTGCAGCCAGCTGAACTTCTGTCCAATCTGCTTCCCTTGGTCGTAATTCTTCAATAACCTTTGACCTGAACAAGGCATAGCTTTCACTGATTTTCTTTTTCAGCTCATCTGTAATAACAAAATGAACAGAACAATAACTTTACTGCAGAAAATACAAATGTTTTTAAGATGCGAATTAAATCAAAATAGGGAGTCACCATGGCGTTGGCGGCTAGATGCCTGAGAGGGTGCCAGGTGCAGTCTTGGAAAGTAAAGGCGGTATGTGTGATGCTGACTACATCACCCACCAAGTGCCGATAGGTCTAAAATAGCCCTAAATTCCCAATTCACCTAAAGGTGTGGAAAAGGGACCTTAACTTTACTTTATTAAATCAAAATAGCAAACAGGTGAGAATGGAGAGAGAGAGAGGGAAGAGAAAAAGAGAGACAGAGAGACAGACAGAGAAAGAAAAAAACAATGAAATTCATAATGTTTCAGTCACTATTAATTATGTGCATCATGAGAGCTAACAGACTGCAATGGTTGGGCATACAGAAGGAACGGCAAACAACAGAGAGACAAAAACTGTGTAGATAAAAGAGTTACCTGCGAGTAAACCATGAAGCAGATCACAAAGATGATGGAAAAGTAATAAAAAGGTAATAAAAAGGTAGATGGACAATCATTTGGAGTCACCAAGTGGAAAGAGAAGGTCAGTCACAGAGATGAATGGAGGTAAGTGATATCTGCAGCAATGACATTCAAGGTCTTGGAATGCAGAAGAAGAAAAATTAATTCAAAACAATGGGGGAAATTCTTTCTTTAGGCCTTCTTTGGCAATGAACAAGTGACAGACATCATCATCTTACAACAGCATAAGCTCACATTAGCCAGCATAACACATCTGGCACTACCACATAAACTGCAGATACCCACAATGCCTCATGGCAGCATCAGAACCAGAACAGGGAGCACAAAACAGTTCTACTTGGTCAACAGTACACTAGGCAATATACAAGCATTGCAGTAATGACCAGAACAGGGAGCACAAAACAGTTCTACTTGGTCAACAGTACACTGGGCAATATACAAGCATTGCAGTAATAACCAGAACAGGGAGCACAAAACAGTTCTACTTGGTCAACAGTACACTGGGCAATATACAAGCATTGCAGTAATAACCAGAACAGGGAGCACAAAACAGTTCTACTTGGTCAACAGTACACTGGGCAATATACAAGCATTGCAGTAATAACCAGAACAGGGAGCACAAAACAGTTCTACTTGGTCAACAGTACACTAGGCAATATACAAGCATTGCAGTAATAACCAGAACAGGGAGCACAAAACAGTTCTACTTGGTCAACAGTACACTGGGCAATATACAAGCATTGCAGTAATAACCAGAACAGGGAGCACAAAACAGTTCTACTTGGTCAACAGTACACTAGGCAATATACAAGCATTGCAGTAATAACCAGAACAGGGAGCACAAAACAGTTCTACTTGGTCAACAGTACACTAGGCAATATACAAGCATTGCAGTAATAACCAGAACAGGGAGCACAAAACAGTTCTACTTGGTCAACAGTACACTAGGCAATATACAAGCATTGCAGTAATGACCAGAACAGGGAGCACAAAACAGTTCTACTTGGTCAACAGTACACTGGGCAATATACAAGCATTGTAGTAATAACCAGAACAGGGAGCACAAAACAGTTCTACTTGGTCAACAGTACACTGGGCAATATACAAGCATTGCAGTAATAACCAGAACAGGGAGCACAAAACAGTTCTACTTGGTCAACAGTACACTAGGCAATATACAAGCATTGCAGTAATAACCAGAACAGGGAGCACAAAACAGTTCTACTTGGTCAACAGTACACTAGGCAATATACAAGCATTGCAGTAATAACCAGAACAGGGAGCACAAAACAGTTCTACTTGGTCAACAGTACACTGGGCAATATACAAGCATTGCAGTAATAACCAGAACAGGGAGCACAAAACAGTTCTGCTTGGTCAACAGTACACTAGGCAATATACAAGCATTGCAGTAATGATTCAATTACATTATTTCATTAATGATTACACACACAGGACTGCAGGTTGCAATGGGCTGATGTAACCATTATGGGTGTCCCAGTTATACTTTTTTAAAGGTTGAAGGGGTATCTTGAATCTGCCCTGTAGTTTGAGATTTTATCAATATAAGTGCACAGTTTTTAGCATCCTTTCATTATCAAATTGTATTGCAAATTATAAGATTATGACGTGTAGTACTTCTGGATACTGCTTTGCTAGACAAATGACAGTCACCTACTAAACATAATACCCTCTTTTGATTGATTTTCTGTCCTTCCAGCAATAAATCACCATACATGTTATCTATGTGGAAAAGAATAATTCAAAGTATGTTAAGGAATCTCTTCATGCCTTTAGTGCAAGGGGCATATGGTGCTAGACCAGCGGTTCTCAACCTGGGGATAGCGACCCTTTTGGGGGTTGAATGCACATTTCACAAGGGTTGCCAAAGACTATTGGAAAACATATATTCCCTAAAGTTTTGAAGAAGCAATGAAAATAACTGTATGGTTGGGGGTTGCCACAAAACGAGGACCTGAATTAAAGGGTTGCAGCATTAGAAGGGTTGAGAGCCACTGTGCTAGATCTATATTTCTACAGACCAACTGGCACTCAAATGGTGATGTGGTTCATATCATGATAGCCATCTTTTGTTACCAGGACATAAACTAACACCTATTTTAGGCTGGGTCGGCCAGGGAACCAAAGTGGGACAAGATTAATTTATCTATTTAAAGTCACGAAGACCTTTACAACCATGGTGCAGCGGCTAGATGCTCGCCCGCGGATCGGAAGGTCGTGGATGCAGGTCATGGCCGTACCGGACTTTAAAAATAAATGACCTGGGCTCCCAGCTAAACCCAGTCTTGAGTGGGTACCAAGTGGAGTCCTGGGAAGTGAAAGCCGACGGTGTGAATCTGACCACATCACCTACCGACTGTTCCATAAAATGTAGGCCTAGCCCTATATGCCCAATAAATCTGAAGGTGCGGACAAGGGAATTTTTACTAGATGCACGAAAAGGTTGAAAAGGATCCTTTACTTTTCACTTTTTTGGTTTGTTTTTTTATATTGTGTAATTGTGCAAATTTTTTCCTTTTCATATATACTTCTAACAACAAAATCTTCTTCTTCTTAGCGTTCACTGGCTGTAATCTCTGGTGGTTCATCCACTTCAGAACTTTGGTCTTTTTCCAGAGCTCGTGTTTTGTGTGTACATCCGTTTTACAGATCTTGCTAATTTTTATGCAGACGTCTGTCCTTTGCAGCTCAGGCAGATGCACTCTGACTTTAAAGGAAATACCCCAATTTGTCTACTTTTACGAAACCCTTGTTGGGGGCAGTGAATTTATTCTCTCCCACACCCCCCCCCCCCCAAATGAAGGCCCCAAAACCCACAGGGAAGGTAATAAAATCAACTTTGCTCTCTAAAGATTCAAGCATTTGTGCAGACACAGTGCTGTAAAATTAGTGACATATTTCAACAACAAATCAGTAGAATTCACGAACCTGTACAAGAAATTGTTGGTCTGGACTTGTAGTTTCCCATTAGAAGTGTTTGAATAATCCTATCTTACAGCATTCATTTCTTCTCAGAGAATGTAGACAGTACAATGCAATATGATGATACCAATCACCATCAGTTTCCCCTTTTGCCATTAAGTGTCGCGGGGAGGAACAGTTTATGATCCCTTGCCTAATGGATAACAATGGCTACTGTCATTCTATGACAATGTAGAAGGTCTTTATTGGCACAAATGAGAACAATATACACTTGAACAGTTCATAGTGGTGTAGAGAGATCAACACAGTATTGCACAGCAATATATAATTGAATAACAGTTCACAAAATAATTGGTTCTTCTTAAAACTCCTTAATTACTGTGTGTTGGCGATAGACAGCGTAAACCGATGCGGTTATTACTGTGTGTTGGCGATTGATGCACTGCTGTCATAATAGGGTTAGGCTTTGGGTTAGGGTTTGGGTATTGGTACTTCTTAAAACTACGGCCACTCCTAACCCTAACCCCTAACGCTAACCCAAACCCTAACCCTAACTGAACTCCGGCGTACTCCATAAAAAGTGGCCGTAGTTTTAAGGAGAACTAAATAATTTAACCGTCCTTAATATGACATTTTACATTTTTAAGAAAATATATTACTATTATGATCGCACTGGGTTAAAGAAAAGAATGGTAATAACCTGTTAATATAAAATAAATAACTTCATATGATATTTAAAAAAAGTATTATAATCGATACTAATATTAATAAATATAAATTATATACTGTATCACATAAACATATACAAGAGAAAAGTAACAGACTAAACTGCACAGCAGAAATGGTGGGACTGAGAATAAATACAAAGAAAACTAAGATCATGACAAACAGTCCAAACCAACAACCAGTGACCATAAGTAACCAATCACTTGAAAATGTAGAACATTTCACATATCTTAGCAGTGTGGTGTCCCTACTGGGAGGGACAGAGGAAGACATACAGTCATGCCTGAACAAAGCTAGAGCTGCTTTTGGAAGGATGAGGCAAATCTGGGAATCTAACAATTGCTGTAGAGGAACAAAACTCCGACTCTACAAGAGCATCATTTTGCTAGTTCTTCTTTATGGAGCGGAATGCTGGAGAATGACCAAAAAGGATGCACACAAGCTGTCCACCTTCCACCACACATGTCTACATAGAATTATCAAAATTTTCTGGCCAGATACAATCTCAAACACTAAACTACTTCAAGCCACAAACCAAGAAACTTTACAGTATGATTACCAAGAGAAGATGGAAACGGCTTGGCCACGTTAAGACTTCTGATATACCTGCCAAAACAGCTCTCACATGGACACCAGAGGGAAAGAGAAAACAGGGGCGTCCAAAAACAACATGGAGATGAACGATGGAAAGTGACCTGAGTGCGGCATCTTTGACATGGAAAACTGCACTGAAGATTGCACAGGACAGGAAAGCATGGAAAGTCCTCTCTGAAGCCTCATGTGCCACTAGGCATAACGAGAACTGATATACTGTATCATTTGTACTGTGTACATTTGTGTCCAACAATCTTAATTATTATATATCATATATTTCTGACAATCTCAACTTGCAGATATAATTAAGAAAGAACAGATGATTAATCATTAATGATTAAACCCTTCCAATATATAGTAAACGAAATACTTATACGATTTAGCAAATGCTAAGAAAGATTTGTTTTGCTTTGTTTGCATTCAATAATTCTTTTCAACCACTGAAAGAATCAATGAAAATGATAATTATAATTACAAAGTGTTTTATAAATCATCTTCATGTTTTGCCATCCCATTTGATCACCAGAATAAGGGATTGGGTTAGGTCAGTGTTTTTATCTCTCAGCTACTTCCATATGGCTAAGCCGCTAAGCCATCCAGGGATTTCTCTCTTTGACTTTGCCTTCCTCTTTCTCTCTTTTCGTCAGTCAATCCTGCCAGTCATTTCTCGAGTACATTTGTTCTTATAACATGTAATCGTATTAATATTATGAATTATTACATATTAAAATAATATGTATAAGAATAATAATATTGTAATTATTAATTATAACATATTGATAATCATAATATTTTAATGTTAATAATATAATATTAATTAAAATATTATAAAACTAACAAAAAAAGCATGTCGTAAAGAATCGACTAATTGGGAGCTTATTTCTAAGTCGGAGTGAGGAGTGCATCTGCCTGAGAGGCAGCACACAAATGAGTCAGATCTGTAAAACGGATGCACACGCAACACTCAGGTTCTGGAACAGGACTGCAGTCCAGAAGTGGACGAACAACCAGAGAACTTTCCGCCAGAGTTTACAGTACAGCTGGTGAACGCGAAGAAGAAGATAATTCAAGATTAATAATCCCTTTCAAAATGTATTTTATCAATTACACTTTTCGGAACTACTCTACTGGCGTAGATACATGTGCCATTTCTAAAACCGGTATCTATGTTTATCTGTCCAAATGAAAAAGAACCGAGTTGTCTTGTTGATTTAAAAAACCGAACAATTATAAACAAACACCCAGGTATCTACATGAAGAAAGACAACTCCAAGACAAAGTTCTGTAATGATTCGGCGAATAATAAACGAAACACGATTCTAGAAGCGTTTTGTTTCGTGTGCATATTTTTGTTCGCAAGAAAATAGGTTATAAAAAGAAAATTATAAATAATTATATTAGACCTGCACTAATATTAAAATATTAAAACTTTAGTTTTCTCCTGATTTTGCTTTATTAAATATTGGAAATATTAAAAACTTCATCGCCTAAATTGTGATAGTGAGTTCATACTTTTTAAAACTACAGGTGGAATTTTTAAAAACTATACATGAATATTTACCTAAAATGTAACTAGGTATATTTAGTGGCTTCGTCATTCCTCGTCTTACAGATTTGTAAGAAATTCAGAGAAGCTTCGCTTGCTAAAAACAGACATGGATAAAGCATCTGTGTTAAATTTTAATATTGGTGTTTTAGGCCATGTTGACAGTGGGAAAACTAGCTTGTCCAAAGTGCTGAGTACGGTTGCCAGCACAGCAAGTTTTGACAAAAACCCGCAAAGCAGAGAGCGAGGCATAACACTGGATTTAGGCTTTTCATCTTTCGCCGTCGATGTAGCAGAATTCAAACAAGATGTGTTGAAGGGCTACAAGACAGTGCAGTATACTCTTGTGGATTGTCCCGGTCATGCAAGTCTCATACGCACTATAATTGGGGGTAGGTACATTCTTAGGCAGACACGCCTTCAGAAGGGGATCCTAAGGGGACGCAATCTACTTTTTGTTTACGGCAACCATCAGGGAGACAATCCATCGTTTGTGTACGTTCACATAATGATGCTTTAATTTTTAATTGTGAATCAGGTTAGGTTAGCGGCTATCCTCTGAATAACGGTCCCAAATTATCGAGGCCACAAATACACCCTAACAGGGCCTTAGTCACGTGTCAATTGCTGACTTCCGGGGACTATACCGCCACTGTTGAAAATATCCCCCATGCCGCTCATCTGCTAAACTAGATGGCTGGGACTCACGAGCAAATAAAATTAAGGAAGCTGCAGGAGATGCGGTAGCTGTTGCTCGTGAGTCCCAGCCATCTAGTTTAGCCCTAATCCATGCTGCGGGAGCAGCAGGAGGATACTCTCAGCGGTGGCAGAAGTCGCCAGAAGTCTGCAATTGACACGTGAATGAGGCCCTGTTAGGATATATTTTCGGCCTCTATAATTTGGGACCGTTATTCGGAGGATAGCCGGTTAGAGTTAGCCCTAATTTTAACCCTAACCCTAATCAGATTGAATCTCAAACAGTATTAAATATGAAAGAATGTTTTTTATTCTGTGAACCTACATAAAGAATGGATTACGTCCCCTATGATCAGTCTAGCAAATAAGTTAGATCTGCATTCTTTGAAGGGCTCTTTTTAAGAGCCAAAAAAAAAAAGTAATGTGATTTTACAATAGATTGTGTCCCCTAGGGTCACAGTTTAAAGAAGTGCCCAAATGAATATTAGTCATCCCCTTGTGGAATGGAGTTTTTCATTATTTTAAAGCCCCAACCTGGCTGTTGCCGGGGCCCTAATATATCCTTACAGTGAAACAGGGTTTCCAGGACCTCTCCTCTGGTGATCCTCATCCCCATGATAGCACTTTGTGTCACCTGGTGTTAATCGCTTAGTGTGATGTCCTGGTGGGGTGAAATTTACTTACTAAAGAGTGCCCATTCTTATCTTTATCCGCATCCTGTTGCGTATGGTGTGCCTTTTTTTTTTTAAATTGTGTGCCATCGTCATAATGAAGGTTGGCTACAGTCTACTCCCACTTTTGTATTATGAAAGCTCTGTTTCACATAGAGACTTTTATATCATTGTTCGAAAACTAAGAATGTTTTTAATAAACCATTTGCTGCTGAAATTGAACCCTAAAACTCAAGAATCATGAAATTATTAAATAAAAGAATTCACTAACTTCTGAGTCACATGTTGCGATGTTAAGTGTCACATAGGGCTGACAGTTTAGTCCTGTGGTCTGTTAGGTCTTGTGCAGTCTTTTCGATATCGTGAAAAGAATCCAGTCCAACACCGGTAGGGTTTCTCTTGGGCGTGCACTTTTTTCAGGATGTGCCAAATACATAATTATTTCTCCACGCTCCTAAGTCCTCTAACTGTTGATACCAGTGGTTGTCCAAACATTTTGCTTATTTCTCTGCCTTTCTTGATTGACTGTAGCTGATAGATATTAAATCCATCTATGCTCCATCGAAATCTGCATCATTGTTATGGCTTGTGTGTGTGTGTGCATGTATGTGTTGTATTTTTAAATTATTTTTCTCCTGTTTGAAATTGAAATGTGAGTCACTATGATTATACATATGTAATAAGATATAGAACCATCATTAAATTGGTGGGGGGGGGGGGAATATTTTGAAACTTCATAGATGTGGTTTTATAGAATAATTATTAACATTTCTACACCAGCTAAAATGTTAAATGATGTCTTGAAAGAAATTAACTCACCTGAAGAACTGGTTACTCAGATCAGAAGACAGTCCACAATCTGTTGGCTTATCACGGAAAGGAAGAAAACTAGAATACATTGTGACAAGTAGAATTTCTGAGATAAAGAGAACATGAAGAGACCAGACAGAGGATATTGGACAATTTGGAATCATCTTAATTTAAAATTATTATTCTTTGCATTCACCGGCTGTAAGCTTTGGCGGAAAGTTCTGGTTGTTCATTCACTTCCGGACTTCAGCCTTCCTCCAGAAACTGTCTTTTGTATGCTCTTCCGTTTTACAGATATTGTTTGTTTTGTTTATTTGTTTGCTTCCACTGGCTGTAAACCCCGGCAAAACGTCCTGGTTGTTCGTCCATTTCCAGACTTTGGCCTCAATCCAGGACCTGAGTTTTGAGTGTGCACCCATTTTACAGATCTGACTTATTTGTATGCAGACTTGTTGTTTCCTTGCCTCTCAGGCCGATGCACTCCAACTTCAAAGGAATCCCCACTTAGTTGACTCTTACAAAATGCTTTTGGGAAGGCTGTGGATCTATTCTTTTCTTCTCTCCCCAGAATGGGGCCCTGAAACCCACACTGGGAGGAGTGAGCAAGAATTTGCAATACTTGAGACATAAAGCTATGAACAGACCTGATGATCAATGTCACAAAGTGTCATGATAATCATGTCATACTGCTATACATCGTGTCATGATAATCCTGTCATACCGCTATACATCACACAGAGCTCTCGGTCGAGTACATCATTCTATTCTATCCTGGATAGTCCATGCGATGTCATGAATGGAATCCAGTCCAGCACCTTTGGCCTCTCTCAACACTATTCATTTTAGGGTTTATTTTAGGATACAGGACATTAAAGATGCATTGGTTATGAAAGCACATAGGGCTGGAGAATTGGCCAGAGAAAGAGTGACTTTCAGACATGCAGTGAAGAGAGTGACGTTCTGCAAAGGAAATAAGAGTATTTTTTTTAAACAATCGACACGAGATGGATGATGATGTCAGCCTTTACATCCAGGTACTGCACCTGGTACCCACTCAAGGCTGGGTCAACCTGGGAGTCAAGGTCATTTTTTGAAAAAAAGTCCGGCTCCAAAAACCAGTGTAATGTTATATTAATTAAAAATGGAGTCTGATGTGAGTGAAATTTGTCTGATTTCAGGAGCCCAGATTATTGACCTGATGTTGCTGGTGCTAGACATCACAAAGGGCATGCAGACGCAAACAGCCGAGTGTCTGGTTATTGGTGAAATCACTTGTAGCAAAATGATTGTGGTGTTAAATAAATTAGACATGATATCTCCCGACAAGCAGTCTTCCGCTGTGGACAAGGTAACAATTTCTCAAATGTTTTTTGATTCATTTTTAAGCAATGTGTTTTTCTTGCTAAGGCAAAAAGTTGTTTGTTTATATGTTTCAGATGGATTAGAAGGAAAATTGTTTACTCATACACACATACACTCTTCGACAATGAAATAAAGAGACTGATTTTTTTATGGCAAGACAAAACCCTCAACAGTAAAGCAAAGTGAGTCATCCAAACAAGGAACATTCGTCTGTGATCTGACAAAATTGTAATGCTGCATGATCAGCAAGTAACCCACCAGTTTGTTTGGCAAGGGACAGGTGCATTGTTACATGTGAAGTATGAGCAAAGAGTTGAGTATTAAATTATATTTTCAATTGAAAAAAGAGTGCTTTTGAGGCAGATAAATTGATGAGACATGTTTCTAAGGATCAGTGCAGTTTGGCCAAATCATAAATGAGTGATGCCTGTTTGGATGACATGCTTTGCTTCATGAATGACATTTTTTTTTTTTGCCATAATAAAATCAGTCTTGTTATTTAATGGATGGTCTGTCCATATAGTTGAGAAAGAGAGAGAGAGAGACTTTTCTCACCTGCTAGAACCAGTTTTAACCTGCAGCTGAAAATCCTGGACTATTGGCAAACAAGCAACAACATAAAAATTTAAATGTGGTATCAGAAAAGTTGTTTTACAGATGTGGTTTTTGCGTAAATTTTTTTTCATGTTTTTTATGACACAGTATGTGGGTTTTGGGGTCCCATTGTGGGAAAAACAAGAATAGACCCACTGCCTCCACAACAGGCATCTTGTAACAGTCAACTCTTTGGGGAGCTTCCTTCGAAGCTGGAGTGCATCTGCCTGAGAGGTAAGGAACCAACAGTCTGCATACAAATAAGCTAGATCTGTAAGAGGGATGTACACGCAACACTCAGGGACTAAAGTCCAGGAGTGGATGAACAACCAGGACTGTCCATCAGTGTTTTACACCTGGTGAACAAGTAGAAGAAGTCCAGGGGTGGACGAACAACCAGGACTGTCCATCAGTGTTTTACACCTGGTGAACAAGTAGAAGAAGTCCAGGGGTGGATGAACAACCAGGACTGTCCATCAGTGTTTTACACCTGGTGAACAAGTAGAAGAAGTCCAGGGGTGGAGGAACAACCAGGACTGTCCATCAGTGTTTTACACCTGGTGAACAAGTAGAAGAAGACAGAGTCATGCATACAATTCCTAAACAGTGAAAAATGAGCAAGTTGAGCAGATGTGCCCACAAAGCTTAAGTTATGAAACAGGACTAAAGTCCACAAGTGGACAAACAACCAGAACTTTTACTAGAATTTACAGGCTGTGAACGTTAAGAAGAAGAAGAAAAATAATACTCCAGCAGTAGCAAAGTTTTCTTTTTACTATTGTCATCCCAGCCTCATAAACTGAGTACCAGATAATTTTAAGACTTTTCTTCAGATTGTATGTAGAGGAAAGATATTGACAGAGATCAGTGATCACCACGCCTCAATATGCCCTGACTTAATTAAGCATGAAAGCCTGACACTTGGCTTCACATTTGACAACTGCATGTACTATGAGTAAATAGTCAAGAACCCTTTGTCCACGCCTCCAAGCGTATTGGGAATATAGGGCTAGAAATATATTTCATAGAGCAGTCGGCACTGGGTGGGTGATCTAGTCAGCATCATGTCGGTCACCTTAACTTCCCAGAACTGCATCTAGTATCCACTCAAGGCTGGGTCAACCTGAGAGCCAATCCAGCTCTATCAGGACCCGAATCCACGACCTTCTGATCCGCAGGCAAGCATCTAGCCGCTACACCACCACGGCTCTCAGTATGAAGTATGGGACCATCTATATCTCTGTTTATTTGTTTTCAGTAATGCTGATTAATTACCTATCAGATTTTCATTCTCACAGTTGAAGAAAAGAATGTGGAAGACATTAGAGACAACAAAGTTTGCCAACTGTCCTATTGTGGCTGTAGCAGCTAAGCCTGGAGGACCAGAAGTGAGTCCTTTGTTACAACGTTCACCTCTAAACTGTTCATTAAACAAAAGGGAGTTATGGTACAGACCTTCAAGTTGAGCTGATCTGCCATTTTTTTATTATTTTAAAGAAATCCTGACAGTTGTGTAGAAAGAAATCCTGACAGTTGTGTATAAAGCAATCCTGACAGTTGTGTAGAAAGAAATCCTGACAGTTGTGTATAAAGCAATCCTGACAGTTGTGTAGAAAGAAATCCTGACAGTTGTGTATAAAGCAATCCTGACACTTAGGTAGAAAGAAATCCTGACAGTTGTGTAGAAAGAAATCCTGACAGTTGTGTATAAAGCAATCCTGACAGTTGTGTAGAAAGAAATCCTGACAGTTGTGTATAAAGCAATCCTGACAGTTGTGTAAAAAGAAATCCTGACAGTTGTGTAGAAAGAAATCCTGACAGTTGTGTAGAAAGAAATCCTGACAGTTGTGTAGAAAGAAATCCTGACAGTTGTGTATAAAGCAATCCTGACACTTAGGTAGAAAGAAATCCTGACAGTTGTGTAGAAAGAAATCCTGACAGTTGTGTAGAAAGAAATCCTGACAGTTGTGTAGAAAGAAATCCTGACAGTTGTGTATAAAGAAATCCTGACAGTTGTGTAGAAAGAAATCCTGACAGTTGTGTAGAAAGAAATCCTGACAGTTGTGTAGAAAGAAATCCTGACAGTTGTGTAGAAAGAAATCCTGACAGTTGTGTAGAAAGAAATCCTGACACTTAGGTAAAAAGAAATCCTGACAGTTAGGTAAAAAGAAATCCTGACAGTTGTGTAGAAAGAAATCCTGACAGTTGTGTAGAAAGAAATCCTGACAGTTAGGTAGAAAGAAATCCTGACAGTTGTGTAGAAAGAAATCCTGACAGTTGTGTAGAAAGAAATCCTGACAGTTGTGTATAAAGAAATCCTGACAGTTTGGTAGACAGAAATCCTGACAGGTAGAAAGAAATCCTGAGACTTAGGTAGAAAGAAATCCTGACAGTTAGGTTTAGTATGTTAGGGATAAGTGTCATTGATAATAAAAATAACCTTTCTCATGAGCAGCCAGATTAATCTGTGGGTGCTTGTAAGGGAGGCTAGGAATATAGCTCAGTAGTTTGTCTCGTAAGAGGGATTTACTTGGGACAGACTACCTCAACCCATTATCAGCAGCCAGGTTTAGACTGTTGGTTCCCTAAGGAGAGGTTAAAAAAAATAGTAGTGCATATAATTATGAGTCTTTTTTTTATAGGAAAAACATAAAATGTATACCAGCTTTACAGAATCAGTCATAGTAAACAAACAAAGGGAGTCATGGTGATAAGCATTCTCAGTGGAACGATGCCAGGAAACAAAACACCACAAAAATTAACTGACTCTAAAATGACTCCGTTATAGTATTAAAATGTGCATGCTATTCAGATTTTTTTGAGACAATCTCAAACCAAATCAGCAGCCATGTTTAGTCTGCCTAGCTAGGAGAGAATGATTTATTACGGTGTTACGTCTGTGTTTGAGCATAGACTTTCTGAACAGGAATCAGCTGCTGTGATGGACCCAAAGGGCCTTGTTGTTGTTTGTCCATCACAGGTGATGAGAACCACTCTTTCTTTCATCCGTCATACAACTGTAGTTGATTGTCTGCAAGTCCAGAGTTGACTTATAAGACTAATATGTGGTCCTGAAAGGTTCTAGGACAATGAGGGAAGGGAATAGTGTCTGTAGGAAAAGAGCCTGTTATACAGGTCTTTCTAGCCTGTCTTCGTGGTTCAGCTGCCCTTTTCCTAGATGCCTCACAAGTTTTTGTGCCTCTTCAGATGGACATTCGCCGGTTACCTTTTGGCCATAAAGTGTGGTCTTGTGCAGTTGCCTCCCAAGTTTCATGGTTTATATTGAAGACTTTAAGTGATGGCTTTAACGTGTCTAAAGGGCCTTAAAGGGGAAACATTTATGATACCTGATTAGGTGCTTTAGTGTGTGTGTGTTTTTTTACTTACTTACTTATTTAGGTTTGCCAGAGAGATCGCCAGACGTCTCTATCAACCGTTTTTTGTTGTTGCATATTTTTTGTGTTTTAACTCTTCAAATCGATGTATGTGTAATCAAGTCACATTTCTCCATAGGCTACAGAAACTGAAGCAGTTGGCATTCAGGACCTGATCTCTGCCATTCAAAACAATACTTATCTACCATCAAGGTCTGA
Organism: Candidula unifasciata; assembly: GCA_905116865.2. NCBI lineage: Eukaryota > Metazoa > Mollusca > Gastropoda > Stylommatophora > Geomitridae > Candidula > Candidula unifasciata. Next base: position 425,324 of record CAJHNH020003757.1, read on the forward strand.
GGAGGGACCTTTCATCTTTTCAGTAGATCATTGTTTTTCCATTCGAGGCCAGGGCACAGTGATGACCGGGACGGTATTGAGTGGGAAAGTGTGTGTCAATGATGTAAGATTTTAAATAATCTCATTATAATTTAGAACAGTGTAGGGGTTCCATGAATCAAGCAGCAGCACCAGTTGTTGTTTTATCAGCCACAGTCCTTGTTAGAAGTCAAACTGGAGTCCAGTTGGGAAGGGGGGGGGGGGGGGGGGGGGGGGGTGTTTGATCCATTGGCCCTCTAACAAGCAATTGTAAAAGGCCACTACTTAGGATTTGCAGAAATTGGGTGTGGTGGGTTGAAAGGCTGAGATACAGTAGCATAGCTGTATACCTCTTCTTCTTTGCGATTGGCTGTAAACTCCTGCTGCAAAGACCTGGTTGTTTGTTCACTTCTGGACTTTGGTCTTGTTCCGGGACTTGAGAGTTTTCAGTGAAAATCCATTTTTAGCCACAACACAGTGAACTAACCACCTTTTAGAGGTAGGATGCAGAAGAAGAAGTAAAAATATTTTTATTTTTTTGGGTAACCATAATGTGCAACAATGTTAGAGCAGCTAGTAAAACCATAATGTGCAACAATGTTAGAGCAGCTAGTAAAACCATAATGTGCAACAATGTTAGAGCAGCTAGTAAAACCATAATGTGCAACAATGTTAGAGCAGCTAGTAAAACCATAATGTGCAACAATGTTAGAGCAGCTAGTAAAACCATAATGTGCAACAATGTTAGAGCAGCTAGTAAAACCATAATGTGCAACAATGTTAGAGCAGCTAGTAAAACCATAATGTGCAACAATGTTAGAGCAGCTAGTAAAACCATAATGTGCAACAATGTTAGAGCAGCTAGTAAAACCATAATGTGCAACAATGTTAGAGCAGCTAGTAAAACCATAATGTGCAACAATGTTAGAGCAGCTAGTAAAACCATAATATGCAACAAAGTTGGAGCAGCCAGTAAAACATGTATGTGAAAGCTGCAGAGGTGATGTTTTACAGAAGAATGATAATGCTATTTAAGTGGTTTGGCCATCTCATTAGAATGCAGTAAGATCAAATACCATCACAAGCACCACATCTCAGATGATCAGCTACAAGAGCAAGAGGACGGTCGCAGAAAAAAGGATTGACAATATTAAAAACACTCTGCGCATTCATTATTCCTGCCCATGTCGCTTAACGGCAGAAGTGATTGATGATGATGTTAACGCTGTGGACAGATAAAAAGCTTAATGGAAATGAAAAAAGTTAACTCAGAAAAAGAACTGATTACTAGCATCCGAGAAAAAGGCAGTCTGCTTCTCATCGTCTCATCTTTGTTCACCTGCTGTTAGCTGCGGTGGAAAGTCCTGGTTGTGCGCTGATCTGGACTCTGGCTTTGTGCCAGGGCCTGAGTTTTAAGTATACATCCGTTTTACTGGCTTATTTGTGTGCAGTTGGTCAGAACAGTAGAATCACCCCAAAACATTGTCTTTTGTTATTTTGTATTTTGTTTTCGTTGTTTGCTTCCATAGACTGTTGAAATTCCATCTCTTGGCCTCAGTAAGAAAGTGAAATCAATACAGATGTTTCACACACCATTTGAGAAAATTAGGCAGGTGAGAATTTAGAGCAGTTTTTGTTGTTGTAATAATTGAATGCTAGAAAAAAAAAAGGTTTTGTAATAGTCATTTTTTTTTTAAATTTCTTCAGTTTTAACCCATCTTAATAATGCTGAATATTAACAGTGTGTAAAAGAAAAAAATTAGTAGTAGAGAGATGATTCTTTTTTTGCCTTTACCCTTAAGAAACTATGTTGTCTTGTTTACAGCTAGGCTGTGATATCTGCACCGTTCAGCCTACCACATCCAGCTTCAGGCAACTCTTCATTAGTCAACTTTTTCAACATGCATTGTTAAAGAGCAATGGGATTATTGTGTTCCCTCCAAAAAATGGGTCCTGCAACCCACACGGAGGGAGAGAGAATTCTAGCTTCATAAAAACTTCATCAAAGGCTAAGAATGGAGTGACAAACATGCCTCAGCAGGCAAAGCCAGCAATAAGGAACACGCACACAAAAACACTAGAGATAATTGTTTTCTTCTGTACCAGAAGGGCTTGAACACAGCTCATTTGGCTCAGTGTCGTGAGCATCTAAACCCTTCCGCCTCGGTGCCACATACATCTGGGGAGTATGCGGCTTTTCCCCCAGACTGGACACGCATGACAATTTTTAAGTGACGTCCAAGACATTATAAACTAGGCTGGAGTACCAGGCACTGAGATAATTTACATTCAAGCACTTCATGTGTGCAGATTGTGTTAGCTTACCATGGCCAGAAGCAGACAGCACTTCAAGACTTTATTCTGTTGGACTGCCCATCATATTGATCTGGAAGTTAAAAGTAAATTAAAAAGCTAAAAAGTAAATTCTCAGGGGATGATAGAATAAATCAGAAAATACAGATAACATGTCAAAGGATCAGTGCATTTATATACCAAATGATACTGTTGCTGAAACATCTAAACATAACTGTGACCATCCAGAAACAGATTGTAAACATCATATCAATATCAACACTGTGCTGCCAGTGTCAAATTTACACATATGAGATGAGATGACTAAACAGTTGGTGACCCATTGAGATAGTATGTCTGTGGAGAAAACACTTTGCACCAAATTTATTCAGAAGCAGAACATTAGAGGTTTGGTCATCTTGTTAGAATGCAGCCACAACTACCAATACAAGTGCTACAAGTAAAAAGATATAATATGCGATACGGAGGGTGACCTAGGAGAAGATGGACTGAGAACATTAAAGACATTATAAATTCAAATCCCCCCCCCCCCCCCCCCCCCCCCCTTTTCCCGTTTCTGCCACCATGACACTCAGATGCAAAAGTGGAATTAAAACAGAAAGTTAGCTGTCCCAGTAATTCTGGTGCTAAGTTTAAAAAACTAAGGTTACACAAAATATGGATATAAAGGTCTTATGTAATAATTTATTAAAGTAAAAAAATATATATTTATGGAATTCGGTGTTTTCTGCTCTTTATCTTCGGACAGGGAGATCGCGCTGGAATCTGTGTGACCCAGTTTGATCCAACACTTCTAGAACGTGGCCTCGTCTGTTCTCCCGGAACCTTAGTGACAGCCGAAGCCGTCATCATTTCAATCAACAAAGTCATATATTACAAGGGGCCTGTGTCCACGAAAGGGAAATTTCACATAACGCTTGGTCATGAAACTGTCATGGGTAGGATCAGCATTTTTGGTTCACCTCCCGAGAAGAATAATGAGCAACAGGAATCTGATATAACAGCAGCTTCACAATGTTTAGATTCATTACATTTAGCCACTGAAACTTTTGACTATACCAAAGATTACATATATCAGGATGAGCTGTTTAGCTCTAATAATAAAACTGGAACAGGAGACTCTTCTTGCAAGGAGGGGAAGGTAGGGAAGCAGTTTGCCCTGATCGAACTTGATCATGCTGTCACATGTGCCCCACATTCAATTGTGATTGGATCCCGTCTTGATGCAGATGTTCATACAAGTGCCTGTAGAATAGCCTTCTCTGGCAAAATTATGGATGCTATTTCTGACATCAAGTACAAGGAGACAGTTCTACCAAAGTTGAAAGTCTTTAAAGTGAGTAGTTTTTCAGCATGTTTTGATTTGTGGAACTAAAGTAATATCTTCAAAGGGAGTAGTTATAATTCGTTTTGATTTGTGAAACTAGTAATATTTTTATCAGAAATGGTTGACAGTACATGAGACCCAATGATCGACAGTACATGAGACAAAATGGTTGACAGTACATGAGACAGGATGATTGACAGTACATGAGACAGGATGATTGACAGTACATGAGACAGAATGATTGACAGTACATGAGACAGAATGATTGACAGTACATGAGACAGAATGATTGACAGTACATGAGACAGAATGGTTGACAGTACATGAGACAGAATGATTGACAGTACATGAGACAGAATGATTGACAGTACATGAGACAAAATGGTTAACAGTATACAAGACAGAATGATTGACAGTACATGAGACAAAATGGTCGACAGTATACAAGACAGAATGATTGACATTGCTCAAGACAAAATGATTGACAGTACATGAGACAAAATGGTTGACAGTATACGAGACAGAATGGTTAACATTGCACAAGACAAAATGACTGACCGTACACAAGACAGAGTGATTGACAGTACACAAGACAGAATGAATCACAGTACACGAGACAGAAAGTTTGACAGTTCACGAGACAAAATTATTGACATTGCAAAAAACAAAAGAATGAGGACAGACATGATAACTGGTGCCATGTGATGAAGGCCAGTAGTTCCCAGTTAGCTTAGACCCGCAGATACCTCTTATTTCTGAAGCTCTGCCATAAAGACCCCATATTTTTTCATAGTCATACTGAAGAAGAGAACTTATCATAATTTATAAATATCAGAATTCCACCTCCCAGGATATTCCATTAATTGTTTATTTATTATCAGCGCTACTGCAGTCACCTTAATTTCTTGACTAAGTGATTGACTATAAAATTGTGTGTATATATAATACTGTGATTTTACCCATCAGGTTATTTTTGACCACATTTGTCATTTGATAGTGATGTTTTATATGTGTTACTGTGATTTTACCCATCAGGTTATTTTTGACCACATCTGATTCATAGTGATGTTATATTATGTGTTACTGTGATTTGACACACAGGTTATTTTTTTAACCCCAACCTGATTGACCATGATGTTTTGTGTATGTTACTGTGACTTTATCCATCAGGTTATTTTTGACAAAACCTGATTGACCATGATGTTTTGTACATGTTACTATGATTTTACCCATCAGGTTATTTTTGACCAAATCTGTCTGTTGATAGTGATGTTTTATTTGTGTTACTGTCATTTTACGCATCAGGTTATTTTTGACCAAACTTGATTAAAAGTGATGTTTTATGTGTGTTACTGTCATTTTACGCATCAGGTTATTTTTGACCAAACTTGATTGATAGTGATGTTTTATGTGTGTTATGTGATTTTACCCATCAGGTGAAAACTAAGGAAGGGCAGATCGAGAGGGCCATGGACCAGTATACCATCATTGCCAAGAATCTCTTCAAAAAGGAAACTAATATAGCGGCGTTTGCCAATCTGAAAGTTGTCTTGTCCTCGGGAGAAAGGGGCATGATTGAGGGCGGATTTGGTCAGAGTGGAAAAGTGAAAATACGAATTCCAGGTAAACAGTTTTTTGTATGTGATTTGGCCTGATGATTAGTGATTGGTTGAATGACTTATTGATTTCAAGGATCATTCATTTGTTGAACTGTTTATTAAATTCAAGATCATTCATTTGTTGGATAGTTTATTGAGTTTAAGAATCACTAATTTGTTGAACTGGAGGATCATTAGTTTGGTGAATAATTGATTTAATTCAAGGATCATTAAATTGTTGAATAGTTTATTGAATTCAAGGATCATTAGTTTGTTGAGTGGTTTATTGAATATAATGGTAATTAATTTGTTGAATGGTTTAATGAATTCAAGAATAATTAATTTGATCAATAGTTTATTGAATTCAGGACAGTTCATTTGTTGAATAGTTTATTGAATTCAAGGATCAGTAATTTGTTGAATGGGTTGGCTAACTCAAATATATATAAAACTATCAGTTAGTGCTGTGACTTCTCATTTAAATCCTTTAGCGGTTGTCAGCTCAGTGCATATTATTAAGGGTCGCAGCATGTGTATACCAGCATATACAGATGAAAATGGATAGGTTTCAAAATGTTAAAATTTTTTCGGACATTTTTAGGACAGTGGCCATACAGTCTGTAAACATATCATTTCCTACCACTGAGGAAATTAAAATAGGCAGATAGGGCATTCTATGTGTTAATTACTTGGTGCCTGTGCAGAATAGAAGACCTTGATGACAGAATCACGACTACAGAGCTTAACGGAGAGAACTCTAAGTAAATTCCGAAAATGAATAAGATGGGAAGGATATGGGCAGCAACAAAATGACTGAGTATGGGATGGCTTGATGTGAGTTAACTGAGAGTCTGTGCTCCAATAAGAGTTGAAGGGAAGAAGAAGAATAGATTTTCAGCTTAGCACTCAAACTACATAACACCTGTGAGGATCCCAATGTGTGTGTACCAACATATACATTTGTTGTGGTTAGGTTTTATAATTTGGTTAGGTTTTATAATTTTTTTAACTAGGATAAAAACAGTACAAGAATACAACTGGTGGTTTCCAGCTGTTGGGGAACATTTAATAGCCATACAGGACCTCCTGTTTCTTTACCTATGTCCAATAAAGCAAGGTATCTGGCTGGTCCACTGCACAGATGTGGGGCATACCTGTGTGCAACATTAATTGCACACATGTCTTAAAATGCTGCATGGATTTAAACTTTGCACTTTAATTCAGGTCTTCTCACTATCTTCACAAAGCTGGCACCTTTCCCTCATTCCAGTCGATTTTATTATGAGGAGCCATGGGAGTCGCAGCCCATTAAGAGTGTGACTAGCGAGACTCACCAGCATTAAGAAAAGTCTTCCACACTTAGAGCGTGGAATTTCAGGACTGTTGCTACCACCACATGTATTTAGTGTGCTTCTTCTTAGATCGGAACTCTTCGCTGGCTGCTGAAGATGGGGACGGAGCGCTTATGGGAATGCCCCGAGTGCTGTGATGTCGGTTCTTGAATCAAATCAAATCAAATCTTATGTCTTCATACTGTAATCCATACCACCACATCATACAATAATTGGAGGAGTTAGTCAACAAACCATTATCATTGCACATCGAACCGTTAAGTCCATAAGTGCTCAGATCCCCTCCTCAGTAAATCCTGCAGCATTAGGCAGCTGTCAACACCAGTTCTGTGTTGGTTTATTATTCTTCTTTGGCTTCCTGTCTAGTGCTCTGTTTGGCCACACCCTCTTTAACTTAGCTGTTCTTGCAGTCTGACCATGGTTGCGGATTCATAGTCCTCACTTGGTTCCTACAAACCTCTGACTTCTCATACAACATTCAGTATACCAGCCTAATCCATGGCTCGTCCACCCTCCACAGTAAGTAACCTTACCTGCAAGCCTACCTGCTTGTTCTTTTTCTTGCACACCTGCATCCCCTGGCACAACAATGAAACTGATCTTTGTAAGCTGACATCATATAACAATGAAGATCTTTGATGTATTTTCAGATGGGTTGACCACTGACACATTTCAACGGTACACCACCAAGAAGAAAAGCAAGGGTAAAGAGGACAGTGCCTCAAATGTGGAAGATTCAGCAGTATCAGACAACAAGGAGCCAGTGAAAATTTACATTCATTTCAAACGTTATGTGTATGATCCTAACAAAAAAATGGTTCAGTCTGGTTAGCATCTTGTGTAGGATCTATCTACGGATTCACAACCATCAAACGTCTACACTGAAACCTATGATGAATAAAAGCTAAACTATGCATCTTATAACCTGAACTCTTTGAGTACCATCATGTGTTGATTTATAACTAATTTTATTGTCCGCTGATACCGAAAGAATTAAAAGGTTGAGTTATTGTCTTGCTATATTTATCACAACAGTTCTGATAACAGATACATGAAAGATTTTGAATAAAATACAGACAAGCTATGTTTGTCTTATTTTTTAACATTCACCAGCTGTAAACTCTGGTGGAAAGTTCTGGTTGTTCCTCCATTTCTTGATCTTGGTCTTGTTCCAGAATTAACATTTTACAAATCTGGCTTATTTGTATGCAGACTGTTGGTTCCTTGCCTCTTAGGCAGATGCACTCCCACTTTAAAGGAAACTCCCTTATTAATTTGTTGCCTTGTAGAACATGCCCGTTAGGAAGGCAGTCAGTCTATTCCCCCCCCCCCCCCCCCCCCATGGGGCCCTGGCACCCACATGGGAGAACAATGTATTCAAACTGTCTGCTTCTCATGATGTGCCCTGCCCAAAAACTGTTGACTGCCTATTTCTAATACTAGTAACAAGTACTTTGTAAAAGCTCGTTCTTGTTAAGAAATTTTCAAGTCTGCTCGATATCTATGTTTGGTTATTGCTCAGAATAAGAAAATCCGCATTTTTTTTTTCTAAAGATGTGTTTTTTTTTGTTTTTTTTATGGGGTGTGGGGGGGGGGGGGGGGGGGGGGGGGGGGGGCTTGAAAATTTGAGTAAAATTAGAATATTGTGACAATAGGAAAATTGGATGGGAAGAGAGATAAGGGAGAACTAAGAGAGATATTAAACTTGATTATCATGGCATGGAGGAACATCTGTACTGAAAATGATTGGCAAAAAGGGTGAAAATGGCTTGTGGACAGGCATTGCCTGGAGGAACATCTGTACTGAAAATGATTGGCAAAAAGGGTGAAAATGGCTTGTGGACAGTCATTGCCCAACTGGATCATCATGGCCTGGAAAGAATGGTGCGGTGGGGAATAACCAGGGGATCTGACTGACACTCAACATTCAGGGAAAAAACATGGGCATATAATCAGACTGCTACTGGTACCATAGAAGTGGAACTCTGTGTTAGCTGCTGAAGATAGGGATTGTATGTTTATGCGAATGTCCCAAGTGTTATGAATGATGTCAGTCCCTTACTCAACTGTGGACGGACATAACTAACACCACATGCCATGAACAATAAGATGTTCTCAGTATTTGTCCATAGAACTACATTTCTAATTGCTCATTTATCTACTGATTGTCCATGATTTACCTCTGTAAATCAAAATACTCTATATATAACCAGATTTTGTCTTTCAAAATTGCTCATATTTATGCAAAGAGGGGAAGGGGTAAGTGAAAAGTATGTGTCATATATGTTGCTTTCTTTTTATTAAATGGATGTGGAACTAGGATATTAGCTGTTGTTTCTGCACTTCTCTGGACAGCCTAAATATTCCACTTGTTTCTTTTTTCTTTGACCAACTTCTTGTCAGTTCTGTTCTCTTCAGAACCTCAGTGTTTTATTGTTTTTGTTTCCATGAAATATAAATATTCTTTGGTGTATCCACATCTGTAGAGACTTATTTAGATTTTCTAGTTGCTTGTTCCCATATTGACCAGGTTTCTGCTTCGTATCATACAGCAGGATTCCGTTTGTATGACATTTGACAGTTCTCATTTTTCATATGTTGTTTTTGAAACTGTACCTCAGCACATAATGAATCCTTTCCACTGAAGTTCCTTAATCACCATGCAAGTCCTAGATTAACCATGTGGTCTTTTTTTTCATGTAACAAGCAGGATGTAGATCCGCAGCTGGAAACATTGTTTTAACTTTATGAAATGTCACCGCCTAAATAAACTGTGTTGTGTGCATCTGGCCAGATAAGCAAGATGTGCCAATAATAAATTATGTAATATTCTGTGTCTCATTATTATTTGTATTCACAGTGGCAAAACATTGGTTTGAATTGAGTTTGTGTCACTCGAGGGTAACAACACAGAAAAACTGACTTGGGGAGCCTCAGTATCCTAATCCTATCAAGAGTTTGATAATAATGCTGTGTTGAGTAAATTGACAAATGACAATAAATATCTCCATTGTTCTTTAGGGTGTACAATTTCCTGTATCATTTAGAGTTTACTGTCTCCTGTGTCATTTAGAGTTTACTATTTCTTGTATCATTTAGAGTTTACTGTCTCCTGTGTCATTTAGAGTTTATTGTCTCCTGTGTCATTTAGAGTTTACTGTCTCCTGTGTCATTTAGAGTTTACTATTTCTTGTATCATTTAGAGTTTACTGTCTCCTGTGTCATTTAGAGTTTGTCTCCTGTGTAATTTAGAGTTTACTGTCTCCTGTGTCTTTCAGTGTTTTATAAATAACATGTCTGTTGGCTTGCAGACCTGAAATAGTCTTAGAATAGAATGAATCAAGACAAAGAAAATTGTTGACACTACAAGATCTAAACATCAAAGAAAGCTGGCTTATAAACAGAAACCTTGGAAATTTTAAGACCTCTGTTGAAATTTTCAGCAAGCTGATGGACATTTTGTTTCCTATAAACACCCTAATCTGTAGTGTCTGGCACCCTCATTAGCCATGGTGCCCTAAATCCTCAGGCTGAAGATCCCCTTGTCCTTTACAGTTTTAGAAATGTTAGCCACATTATGCACCCCAGTGGCTTAGAAAAATCAGAAACAGAAAGCAGATCACTGGAAGTAAGAAACGGGGTGGATAAACATGAATGTGAACATAGCCCATGAAACACATCTTGGGCATGAAAATGCATGATGATGGGAGACTGGCGACAGATTTAGCCCTTCTGGTGGGGTGAGATGAAAGATGGAAGATTCTGTTTTTATTCAGTCTGACTCACTCAATCCACTCACTTTCTCTCATGAACGCAGCGTGGACACACAATTCTTGAGATGTCAGAGATGTAGTTTCTTTGAGACCCGTGGGGTTTAGCATCACAGGTCCAATGGGTAGTAAAGAGAAACTAAAATCGACACATCATGCGTTCATTGGGCTTCTAGGTAAGAACTTATGAACGTATGATGCATTTCCTGGGACTCAAAGAGTTAATATCCCTTGGTCAGCCTAAAACGAGTAATCTATGTTTTTTGTTAAAAAGGCTAAGACCCAAGGACAACATCAGAAAGAGGCATTGTCACTACTGGCCACACAATGAGAAAAACTAAAACATTCTGCAACAACTGGAAACATTTATGGGGGAAAATGAGTCAGAGGAAAACGTGAACAGACTGACAGCCTTTAAGCATAAAAATGGTTGCCTGCGCACAAATTAATATGTGCTGTTGAAGATCAGACGATATGAAGCACAATCACCCTCTCCACTCCATAAGGTGCTTGATATTGATGATTCAGTCACAATAGCAACAGAAACAAAACACCACTAAACAGACGCCTGAACATCACGTACAATCAGACACAAAAAACTCACACCAAGCATTATTCCTGTATAGTTTATTCTGTATAAATAACCACCTCCAGATCTATGTGCCCCTATACAGTCAAGAATGGGTATCTTCTGATTCTTTTCACAGATTGCCCAGTCTACTACAAACACAGCAAATGTCACAAGTCATCCCATAGCAGATATTGTCAATTTAACTAGAATGTCTTTACACTAAACCCGCAGTCATAGAACTAAAGGCAGACCAATAACATATGGAGAGTAGGAGTTTTAAAAAAATAAAAAGGATAGGGAGCACATGGAGTGATATGAATACAAGAGCAAATGATGTCTTGGCATGAGTTGGGTCTCTATGCTCCACTGGCGGATAAAAGCCGCCCCCCCCCCCCCCAAAAAAAAACACACAAGAAGATACTGCTTGATGTGGAGGTGACAGGTTCAATTCCCGGCACGGTAACTATAGCTTTCGATTTTTATGTTGTCTAGTGTGTTCTTCTATCTTTCTACTTCTTTCTATGAGTGCCGTTCACAATACTTTCTGTTACTTGATTAATTCATAATATTTAACGGCCTCAAATGGTTCCCCCCTCTGTTTATTTAATTGATGTGTAGGAAATGTTTGGCCTCCGTATATACTGGGGCAGACTGGCTTAAAAGTTTGTGACATCCACCTCAGTAACATAAAAAAGTAAAGCACCACTGTCATGCAACTGGCACATTGGGCATAAAGTCTGAGACCTATATCTTTATGGACCAATCAACATGCAATATGTAATGAGGTCAACAACATCACACCAGCCATCTTTACTTCCCATGACATTTCCAGGTAAACATTCAAAGTAGACAACCAAAAAAAACGACTGGTCAGCAACAAAGATAATGTTGCAAGTTGTATGTATCACATGTTCACAAGACATAACCAATATATTTTCGTCTGGTAAAAGTTTATATGATATATATATGAACGCATGCACTACACAAAATAAAATTTTGATACAGACCAAAGGTTTTCAACATAAGTCGTATGATAACCCCGGTAGATATTACCATATTTCAGATAGTCACTTGTTCCTAAAGTGGGTTACGGGGCCCTATTATAAGGAAAAGAAGAGTAGACCCATCACCTACCAAAAATCGTGTCGTAAGAGTCGACTCATTGAGAGCTTCCTTTGAAGTCAGAGTGCCTCTGCTTGAGAGACAAGGAACCAACAGTCTGCATACAAATCAGATGGATGTGTATGCAACATTCAAGTTCCAGAACCTGAGTGTTGCATACACATCCATTTTACCAGAAGTGGACGAAAAACCAGGACCTTCCATCAGAGTTTACAGCTGGTGAACGTGAAGAAGAAGGTAGTCACTTTTAGTGTCATATCTCCAAGGAAGGATCTCCCAGATTTCATTATCATATAACATGCCAAGTGGCACAGAAGGTGATCACAGCTGACCCACCTTGCTCCTGGCAACCCGTCCAGAATTGTTTCATCATGTCTCTTAACTATCCGCAATCTTTCTGGTTTTCAAAAATGCCCGGTGCATTGAAGTCAAACTCCTTAACTTAAAACCTTTCTATTTGTGTATAATGTAATCAATTCTACTTCTGTGTTTGCCCTTATGAGACAAGTTGGCTTGTTGCATTTCAGCCCAACACATCTGATTTTAGCATATCACCAATCAGTCATCTATTACAAGTTAGAGGGAGCCGGGAGTCCATTATTTTATCCCCCAAAATGGGACCCCAGAACCCACATGGAGACTGTAACCAATGAATAGTGATTGTCTTTTCCTGGTGTGGGAATCAATGTCAGCTACCCCTTGCAATACTTATATATGTGTCTTTTTAAATTATCTATGAGAACAGATGAAGAGATACAGAGGGTAAATGGATCGTCACAGTCTGGTGAGAGTGATGCAGTGGGAAGTGACGAGGGGCTCTGGTCGATACTCGATGCTAGGGGAACGGCAAGACGGACGTATAATCAGACTGCTACTGACACCACTGATACTGGAACTCTGCGCTGGCTGCTGAAGATGTGGACAGAGTGCTGTGATGTCAGTTCTTGAATCAACTCAATTCAGATAAAGAGGGTCTTTTAAAGCAAGTGAATCAACTTCATTTGATCCCACATGCATCAGTCTCTCGCTACGAAGTGGCCAACAGCCTGCTAATAACACTGTACAAAGTGTGAACTAAGGCTCCAGCAATGAACCACAGTGATCTCTGAGTCATGAGGCAAACAGCTTAACCACTCCATCACAACAGACTCCCATTTGTCCAGACAAGTAAAGATCAGTCTGACAGCGGATCTTCTGCCTTACCATACAACCAACCCATCCAGCGATTTCATCTCCTGTCTTTAATCCCCTCAATCTTCCTGGGTGTCCCAACATTCTTGAAAACCTATTCATGTATTGTGTGATTAAAAAATAATGTTTGTCCTGATGTGTTGATCATGGCCTGATGTCACGAAATTTCCTCTTGCAATACTCAGAGGAGTGGCTGACCAAGCGGTTAAGAACGCTGGGTTCTAGTGCAAGAGACTCAGGTTCGAATCCAGGGGAAAGGTTATGGGCTTTTTTCTGTAGGGAACAAACATAAAATAAACTGAACAGTTTGTGGTGACTGCACTAGCCAGGCGGTCCCAAATCCTCAGGCTCAAGAAAAAAATCAACTTATATAACAAAAATGGTAAACAAGGCAGCAATCGCAGTGTTGGCAGAACTTGGAAATGACTTTTAGCCATCTATGAGAGACTTAAATTTTTTTTACGAAGAAGGGATTGATTTTTTTGCACTGAGATTTTATCATAATTTTAGCATACATGGCTTGTTTATTTCGAAGAATGTTGCACAAACACTGTTGTTTTTAGCATTGACCGGCTGTAAACTCCTGTGGAAAGTTCTGGTTGTTTGTCCACTTCTGGACTTTGGTCTTGTTCCAGAACTTGAGCTTTGCGTTCACATACATTTTACAGATCTGGCCCATTTGTGTGCAGACTGTTGGTTCCTCACCTCTCATGCAGATGCAATCTGGCCCCTGAAGGAAACACCCCTAAATTGTCTCTTTTTACCACACACTTATTAGGGGTAGCATTCTTTATCTGATGACAGGGAACAGAATGTTCTTTATCTGGTGACAGGGAACAGATGTTCTTTATCTGATGACAGGGAATAGAATGTTCTTTATCTGATGACAGGGAACAGAATGTTCTTTATCTGATAACAGGGAACAGAATGTTCTTTATCTGATGACAGGGAACAGAATGTTCATTATCTGATGACAGGCATCTGTCACACACAATGCTCTCCATCTGATGGACAAGGATCTAGTCCCCATTGCTTTTACACCCTTTTCTTAGAAACCTGACCATTTGATCGACTATACAAATACTTATTATGGTCTAAATGGTAATTAAGATGACGATAATACATTGTAAATGCCGGTCCCTGATGTGGAGATTGATACAATATTAATGTGCGTCTTCATCACTGGTAGCAATATGGTTCATAATTTGCATACAAAATGCTTGTTATTTTCAAGCCAATTTGTTATAAAGTCAACCATCAATTTAATACTGAAAACAAACACATAGCTCCAACCTAGTTACAAAATAACTGCATCTCCAAACCAGCAAATAACATACAGATAAGTGGATTAGCAGACAACATTGTCCAAGTGCTGGGTCATTCTGTCTCAAATAAATCATTATATATGCATCAGCAGTTCCTTGCATGATAACAGCATTTTAATAGACCCCCTTTGCCCCTCAACAAGCACGTCGTAGAAGTCGGCTAATTAAATGCTTGGTGAAATTGAATGTAAAGGTAAAAGGCAAAGTCGAGAGATGTGAACCAGCGTCACTGCACATGGTCATAAACCATAAGTGCTCTGCCACCAGTACGGACGGCTGATAAAAAACTGTCCGCCTGTTTCGCCCTCCCCACGAAACTCTGTAGCTACTGTGACGTTCCTCCATTTACCCCCGAGTGTTAACTCTGGTACCCATTCCCTAGAGGCTGGGTGAACCCCGGTAATTGCCCGGTTTCGAACACCGGCCGTGGGCTGCAGCGAGTTGCAGCTGGATTTGAAAGTGAGTCTCTTATCGACTGCGCTAACGCCCAAAAGGCAAAGATATCATAGCCTAGCCATAAACTACAACACAACAACAAGCTAATCACCCTTTTGAGGGGAGGCCAAAGAAGAAGAAGAAACTTTTAAATGTTCTGTATAATTTGACTCAACACTCAACAGAGTTCTCAGGCAAGCATTCCTTTTGCCCACCAATTGTTAATGCTGGAAGTAATTCAGGATATCAATAAACAGAGCTCAGGCAAGCTTATTGTTTCTCACCAATTTTTTTTTCATGCTGGCAGTAATTCTCTTCAATAAAGAAGAGTTCAGACGAGCATTCTTTTCACTGCTCACCTATTCAGTCAGTATTCTTTTGAGCTGTTTCTGAGAATCTGTTTTCATACTGCAGAGACTGCTATACTGCAGCTTTAATCATTTTCATACATGTCAATCATCTATGTCACAGCTGGTCATTCTCCTATACACAAACCCAAAGACTGCTTCCTCTTTCTTTGCTCTTGACATAACAAAGCCAGTTTTCTGGCTTTTATGGGTATTTGATGACATAAGGTCTTTGGGCACTGGCCACTTCACTTATGTGACTGTTGGTACTGGCTGTGGCTGCAGTTTGTAGACATGGTGTGCATGACTATATTTAGCACACACTATCAATATACATGATCAATTTATACACATATACATGATAAATTTATGCAATTACGTGATACATGTATACATATCCATGATACATGTATACATAAACATGATACATATAAATAATATATTTATATATTTACCTGATAAATTTATACACATAAATGATAAATGTATACACATACATGATAAATGTGTACACATACATGATTAATTTATATATATTCATGATACATGTATATATATATATATATATATATATATATATATATATATATATATATATATATATATATATATATATATATATATATATATATATATATATATATATATATATATATATATATTCATGATACATGTTTACATATACATAATAAATGTATATATAACATGATAAATTTATACATATATGTGATACATGTATACATAAACATGATACATTTACATGATAAATTCCTAAATCTTTTAGTTTTTAATTACTAAAATAGTGCTATGAAGATAGTCTTCCTTAATCACTAATCATCATTATCAAGTGTCATGTCAACCTCTCCAGGGAGTTCCTATGTAGGCTTCATTTCTTCCCTCTGTTTAAGGTAAAATTGCACTTTTGTCCCAGAAGTTTATTCAGGATTGGATTACTAGTTATTTCAGACTTGGAAGTTTGTTAGAACAACTCGTCAGCTCATACACTGAATCATTTATTGCCATACTGCAAGACCATCTAGTAGCTGCTCCCTCTGCCAGCCGAGAACTGTCATGTGCTCGAGTTAAATCTATACTTTCTTTATAAAAGTCATACTGTGCTTTTTTTTCCCCACATATTGTGTGACAGATAATCATAAATCAGCTCTCATATAAAACTACAGACCAGAATTTTGTTTCTTGTCACCAAGATTATTTATCCTGTGAATATAGACAGAGAAAAGACCTCACACTATCCTGAAAAAGCAATAATGGTACAAAACCAATAAGATGTATATAAGCAACAGAAACATGGACCAACAGGTTAGTCAACAGACCTTCAACTAGCATTCCTCTTCTTTGTACACCTTCAAATGTCAACTTAAATATATGAAAAGAACACAACAGCAGTCAATTTAAGCTTGTTGATATTTCCATAGAGTTATCCCCAAAAAGTGCGGCTTTCCAAGCTAGATGGAATTCAGGACTGTACATGGTTAAGATCAAGTGGACCCAGGTCATGGCACTGAGAGCCAGGGCACTACCGCTACACTATAACAAAATTACCTCAACCACAAACCAAAGAACACTATGCTGACCTAATGTTCAGCCTAGATATAAAAAGAATGAAATTATGTACATTGGTCACAAGTAAATATCTCACATTAATACATGTATGCATGCTATTTCCAGGTATCAGACAACAAAGAAAAGAATAATGATGATAAGAAGAACCAAGGAGAGGACCCCGATTGCGCACCACTGGCGACGATCTGAAAACAAAGACAACCATGTTAATTCACTCAGCAGGATAAAATTCCAGCAAGAGAAACATCAAATTACAATTATGTTGTTTGCCACGTGGTAACCTGTAGCTGCATTGCTTGTTTTCTTTTTCAAGCCTGTAGCCTAGCCACATGTTCTTCAACCTGTGGTGCACAGGCCGGTGCAGATCCACAGAAGTGTTCTGTCCACACAAGGAATATTTCATCTTTATTACAGGGGTCTCCACACAAGGTTCATTTTATCTTTATTATAGGGGTCTCCCACACAAGGCTCATTTTATCTTTATTACAGGAGGTCTCTTTTTGACTTATCTATGGTTGGTTTAGTAATGTGGTTTCTCTTAATGGCACCCCACTCCAAGATGTAGAGTCGTACACCTATTTGGGCAGTAATGTAGATAAAGATGGAGGAACTGATAGAGATATTTAAAAAAAAAAAAAATACAAAAGGCAAGAGGAGCTTTCATAGCACTAGGGAATTTGTGGAGGTCAAAAGAAATTAAAAGAAATACTAAACTAAAAATTTTTAATTCTAATGTAAAATCAGTACTTTTGTATGGGGCGGAAACATGGAGAACAACTAAGGCAAATTCTAATAAATTACAGACATTCATTAACTGGTGCCTGCGCATAAAAGAGGGAATTAAATGGTATGATAGAATAACTCATGTAGAACTTTGGGAAAGAACTAAACAAGCTCCAGTGGACCAAGAGGTGAGGAAAAGACGCTGGCCTTGGATAGGACACACACTGAGAAAACAGGAGAACAGCATAACTAGAATGTCTTTGCATAGGAACCCACAGGGGCATAGGCATAAAGGAAGGCCAAAAAACACATGGAGAAGAGAGCTGGAGAATGAAGTTAGAAAGATGGGGAGAGCTTCATGTAATGGCGAAGGATAGAACGACTTGGCGTGAGTTAGTTGAGGGCCTATGCTCCATTGGGGGACAGAAAGGCTCATTTTATCTTTATTACAGGAGGTCTCCACACAAGGTTCATTTTTTCTTTATTACAGGAGGTTTCCACACAAGGCTCATTTTATCTTTATTACAGGAGGTTTCCACACAAGGCTCATTTTATCTTTATTACAGGGGGTCTCCATTTTGAAGTTGTTAAGACTTTTATCTTATGCTCTTAAGGTTGTAGGTTCAATTTTAGACCATCCTTCAGCTTATGAGTGCAGCTGCTTCAGAGATCCCCCTTCTGTGATCATTGGGTTTCCTGGATGCAGAGGCACTGACCCACAGACTGTGGTGCAGCAGAATCAGGGCATATACTGGTTAAGACCTGCCCAAACCTCTCCATGGCCATCCTAGAGAGCCTGGCCAACACAGATAGGATCCACACTTCCTTTGAAAACAGATTGCATCTTCCTCAGCCATGGGACCAGCAGTGTGCAAATAAGCCAGGTCTGTAATAGCGGATGTACACGCAAAACAAGTCCGGAAACATTCAGTGAAGTGAACAAACAACCAGAACTTTCTGCCAACGTTTTCAGCTGGTGAACACAACGAAGAAGAAGAGTCTCCAAGGCTGTCGTTAATGAATCATCTGCAGCTTCAATCCTGAGTTTTCACTGTACATTCTGCTAGCTTGTATCATGACTACACACCGAAACTGCCTTTCCATTTACATCTTTCACTTCCTCTAATTATTTGTCTAAAATGTTTCCTTGTAAAAGCATTTAGTAAACTGTTATGTCATTTGACATTAGCAATGTGCTTTGTCTTTCTCACTTGTATTTCTGTCAACAGCATCCTTATTAAACAGAGCTGTTGCAGTATTTCCGCATTCGTCCCCCTTTTTTTTTAAAGAAATCCAATTTTCTGAAGATTTCCTAAACCTGAATTTTACACTGAATGTAAACACTTTTATACCTAAGGTAACAATGTAAACACACTTAAATATATATATATATATATATATAAAAAGACAGCTTTCAAGGATAAGAAAACATACCATTTGACATATGCATAACTTTGGCAAGTTTTTTCATTGTTTGGTCCATTTTGCTTTCTGTATTGTCCATTTCATGATGAAACTCGTCCAACAATCTGTGAGAAAGGAGTGGTTACTGATTAGTCATCAGGGTATATTTAAAAAAAACTGCATAAGACCCTTTTCACGCAAGTGGCCCATCAGATAAATGATGCTAGACTCATTTTTGTATAGATCAGTCGGCCTTGATGGATGAAAAAGTTGACATCATGTTGGCCAGTTTTCCTTTCCCAGACATTTCTTTATGCCCATCTTCTTCTTCTTCGCATTCATCAGATGTAAACTCCAGCTGAAAGTTCTGGTTGTTTGTCCACTTTTGGACTCTGGTCTTGTTCCAGAACCTGAGTGTTGCATGTACATCCGTTTCACATGTATGACTCATATGCATGCAGACTGTTGGTTCCTTACCTCTCAGGCAGATGTACTCTGACTTCGAAGAAAGCTCCCAGTTAGTCAACTCTTATGACATGCTTTTGGGCAGGCAGTGGGTCTATTCTTGTCCCCCCCCCCCCCCCCCCCACAATGGGGCCCCGGAACCCACACAGGGATAAAGAGTTTTTATGCCCATCTTTGGCTGTGCTGACCTGAAAGCCAAGGCCTATTTTTTTTTTTTGTTATCTGCTCAGCACAGATTTGAACTCAAGACATTTGGGCTGTCAAGTTCAAGTTCTTCTTCTTCGTTTATTCGCCAGAAATAGATTATCTATATCTGCAGTGATGTCTCTAGTATGAATGAGTGTCTAGTGACTATCTTACTGCCGCTCCCTCAGGATTATATAATTTTCATTCTTACGTAGACTTCAGGTTGGTATCGGTCACGTGTGAAATCAGGGAGATGATAATAACGGACCAGCGCTGGTCGGGTTCCCTAATCCAGCAGTTTTCCTGTGCCAGGCTTATTGTTAGGTATTGCCTGTTAGCAGTGAGAATGGTAGGCACTTCCTGGCCAGCTTGTGTTGAGCTCAGTTTTTCAGGACACTACCCTACAGCTTCTTTTGCCTTTCTATCCCCCAATGGAGCATAGGCCCTCATCCAATTCATGCCAGGTCGTTCTATCCTTTGCCATTGCATGACGTTCTCCACATGTCATCCCTATCTTTTTAACTTCCCTCTCTAGCTCCCTTTTCCATGCATTTTTTAGTCTTCATTTATTTCTATGCCCCTGTGGGTTCCAGTGCAAAGACATTTTAGTAATACTTTCTCAGGTTTTCTCAACACGTGTCCTATCCACCGCTAGCTTCTTTTCTTCACCTCTTGATCCACTGGAACTTGTTTTGTTTTCTTCCAAAGCTCTACATTAGGGATTCTATCACACAATTTGATTCCCTCTGTTCTGTGCAGGCACCACCAGTTAATGAATGTTTGTAGTTTGTTAGTTATGGCTTTAGTTGTTTGTTCTTCAGGATTCTGCTCCATGCAACAGTAGTGATTTGACATTTGAATTAAAGATTTTGAGTTTAGTATTGGTTTTAATTTCTTTTGAACTCCACAAATTCCCTAGTGCTACCGCTCTTACCTTCTGTATTTGTATTTTAATACCTCTATCAGTTTCCTCTTTGTGCTGGGCTTGAAGATAGTGGTTATATTGCAAGAAAGTCACAGCTGACAAATCTGGGTTTTTGTGTGTATGGCAGAGAATGCAGGTGAAACTCTCTCATTGCCACGCAACCCAACAAACATGTTTTGGTTACTCAACACATGGCAACCTTGTCTTAGCTTTGTAATTATATTACATTTGTTATAGTCAATTTACTCTACCCAAGTTATTACTGTAACTCTCTTTGTCTCATTGTTAGTAAACAAAAATGAAAAAAAAAAAAAGGTTCCTGTTTATGCCAATTGCACATCAAGCATATGAGACTATACTTATATTTTTATAGACCAATCGGCGATGTCAAACCGGCCACCTTCATCTCCCAGGATATAAGCTGGTATCCTTTTTTAGGTTGTGTCGCTCCGAGAGCCAAGGTAAATAATGTTTCCATCTCTGCTCTGTGTGGATTTGAGTTCAGACCTTTGGGCCTGTAGGAAAGCTTTTCCCACTGTTATCTTAGGTTAATTCAGTCAACTCAAAGTTTGTTACTCATAGGTATATACACTTTAGACAGTGCTAAAGATATAACTGACTATGGCTAAAAGATTCTTCTTTTCTTCTTCTGCCTTTCAACCCCCCCCCCCCCCCCCCCCCCTGGAGCATAGGCCCTCAACCAACTCACGCCAAGTCGTTCTATCATTCGCCATTGCATGGAGCTCTCCCCATGTACTTCCCATCTTTTTAACTTCACTCTCAATTCCCTTCTCCATGGTTTTTTTTTTTTTTGGGGGGTTGGGGGGTCCTTCCTTTATTTCTATGCCCCTGTGGGTTCCAGTGCAAAGACATTCTAGCTATAAAAGAGATTAAAGAAATAAACAAGTTTTCAGGCTTGCTAGCACCAACTCCCAAACACTGCTGCAAACAAACATATCAGTGCTATTTATGAGCAACTTTCCAACATACAAACATTGCTATAAACAAAGATATTAGTGCTACTTTATGAAGCAACACTCCAACACACAAACATTGCTTCAAACAAAGACAGCAGTGCTACTTTAAGAAGCAACACTCCAACACATAAACATTGCTTCAAACAAAGACATCAGTGCTACTTTAAGAAGCAACACTCCAAATCATAAACATTGTTGCAAACAAAGACATCAGTGCTACTTTAAGAAGCAACACTCCAAATCATAAACATTGTTGCAAACAAAGACATCAGTGCTACTTTAAGAAGCAACACTC
Source organism: Candidula unifasciata (assembly GCA_905116865.2). Classification (NCBI taxonomy): domain Eukaryota; kingdom Metazoa; phylum Mollusca; class Gastropoda; order Stylommatophora; family Geomitridae; genus Candidula; species Candidula unifasciata. The sequence continues at coordinate 447,252 of CAJHNH020003757.1, forward strand.
CAACACATAAACATTGTTGCAAACAAAGACATCAGTGCTACTTTATGAAGCAACACTCCAACACATAAACATTGCTTCAAACAAAGACATCAGTGCTACTTTAAGAAGCAACACTCCAAATCATAAAACATTGTTGCAAACAAAGACATCAGTGCTACTTTAAGAAGGAACACTCCAAATCATAAACATTGTTGCAAACAAAGACATCAGTGCTACTTTATGGAGCAACACTCTAAACTCACAAACACTGCTGCAAACAAAGATATCAGTGCTACTTTATGAGCAACTTTCTAACATACAAACATTGCTACAAACAAAGATATCAGTGCTACTTTATGAGCAACTTTCCAACATACAAACACTGCTGCAAACAAAGATATCAGTGCTACTTTATGAGCAACTTTCCAACATACAAACATTGCTACAAACAAAGATATCAGTGCTACTTTATGAGCAACTTTCCAACATACAAATGTTGCAGCAAACAAAGATATCAGTGCTACTTTATGAGCAACTTTCCAACATACAAACGTTGCAGCAAACAAAGTTATCAGTGCTACTTACATGTTTTGATCTTCCAACTCACTGCCAATTTGCTGGCTCATGTTTTTCAGTACCCCAACACTGGAACCAATCATGTCCAGCTGCTCATCCTGAGTTCGTAGTAGCAGCTGGGGAACATCAAAAATATACACACAAGTGTCAAGCTCCTTCAGCAAGGACTGATCTGGTGATGGCTTTAACTCTTACTGTCCCTGCCACATTTCTACTCTGTTAATTAGTTAGTCGACAGATTATCCTCCCTGCACATCAAACCATTCAAAAAAGCTCTCCAGCCGTGGAGGACAGAATTCAAAATTTGCCAAGCACGTGCCTACCTCAGAGTCAGCGCAGACACAATATACCCGCTGCGTTATGAAATTAAGAAGAAAAGGGGCAGCAGGTTAAAAAGAGGAGACCTGACATAGAGACCTGACATAGACTCAAAAATCCAGCTGAAGTGCAGGCCTTGAGTTTCAAGAATTCTCTAGAACAGCATGTTAAAAAGATGTGTGACCAGACAAGAGCACTATGCAGAAAGCCAAAGAAGAATCAGCAGATTTACTCTGTTCTAGTCACTATTTAAACTCCTGTTTGTGACAATAGTAACAAAGACCCGCTATGTTCTTGTTATTTCAACTCCTATCACAGACAGTAGTAACACAGACCCACTCTGTTCCAGTCACTAATTCAACTTCTGTCTCAGACAGTTATTAAACAGACCCACTCTGTTCCTGTCACTAATTCAACTTCTGTCTCAGACAGTTATTAAACAGACCCACTCTGTTCCTGTCACTAATTCAACTTCTGTCTCAGACAGTTATTAAACAGACCCACTCTGTTCCTGTCACTAATTCAACTTCTGTCTCAGACAGTTATTAAACAGACCCACTCTGTTCCTGTCACTAATTCAACTTCTGTCTCAGACAGTTGTTAAACAGACCCACTCTGTTCCTGTCACTAATTCAACTTCTGTCTCAGACAGTTGTTAAACAGACCCACTCTGTTCCTGTCACTAATTCAACTTCTGTCCTAGACAGTTGTTAAACAGACCCACTCTGTTCCTGTCACTAATTCAACTTCTGTCTCAGACAGTTATTAAACAGACCCACTCTGTTCCTGTCACTAATTCAACTTCTGTCTCAGACAGTTGTTAAACAGACCCACTCTGTTCCTGTCACTAATTCAACTTCTGTCTCAGACAGTTGTTAAACAGACCCACTCTGTTCCTGTCACTAATTCAACTTCTGTCTCAGACAGTTATTAAACAGACCCACTCTGTTCCTGTCACTAATTCAACTTCTGTCTCAGACAGTTATTAAACAGACCCACTCTGTTCCTGTCACTAATTCAACTTCTGTCTCAGACAGTTGTTAAACAGACCCACTCTGTTCCTGTCACTAATTCAACTCCTGTCTTAGATAGTTGTTAAAATGATCCACTCTGTTCTAGTTATTTGAACTCTTATCCCAGACAGATGTCACATTACCCACTTGGTTCCAGTCATTAATACTGCTCCTGTCACAGACAGCAGTAACGCCAATCCAGTCCATTCTAGTTTTTAATTACATTCCTATCCCAGAGAGTTGTTACACTGACACACACTGTTCTAGTTACTAACAGAATTCACTCTCCTTACAGCTGATATGCTCATCCATTCTGAACTAGTTATTAATGTAACCCTTCTGCTACCCTGATAATTATAATTTGATTGTCACATAGTCATAAACATAACAAAGTAAAATTATACATTCTACATTATTTTGTTTTATGAAACTATAATGGTGAAGGTGATTCCATTGCAATAACTGTCACCAAATAAAAGAAAGAAAGGTTGGGGCAAAAAGTAACTTGTCTTCTGATGTTTGAACAGGTAGTGTAAAAATCGTTTTTTCAGTAACATACACCTAAGACTTACTTTACTTTAAGCACCCTTTTTCACACATTTAAGGATATAGGGCTAGACCTATATTTTATAGACCAATCGGCACAAGATGGGTCATGATGTCAGCATTACGCCGGCCACCTTTACTTCCTGGGACTGCACCCGGTACCCACTCAAGGCTGGGTCGACCTGGGAGCCAACGTCATTTGAAAAAAAAAAAAAAGTCCGGCTCCGCCAGGGAGCGAACCCACGACCTTTCGATCCGCAGCCTAAGAAAAATAATTAACATTAAATGGGTTCAATTCAAGAGAGGTGAAGAAATAAGCAAATATCTTGACAACCACTGACATCAACAGCTAAATGACTAAGAAAATGGCAATATATTGGGCAAACCTTGAGAAGGGGATATGAGAATCGTCAAACAGGCACTAAAATTGGAACCAGATGTCCAAGAGAAACTCTAAGATGAATGACGATGAGAGAAGCCAAAGGTGCTAGATGGATTTACCATCCATGGTATCCAGAAGACTGCACAGCACAGAACAGAAAGGAGGAAGAGACTGCAAGTCCTGCGAGATTTATAAAATAGCATGACGAAGATAATGATGATGATGAAAAAAATCTGACAGACTACCAAGTTGTCCTGCATGAGCAGGATACCTTTTGTTGCTGTTGTGTGTCGCTGATGTATCTCTGGTTAGCTTGTTCCATCTCTTCATCCAGACGTGTGTACTTATCCTGAGGTGTTTTGGGACCATTAGATGTTGAGAAGAGATTCTTCTTTGACCTGGAGTCATCTCTCTGTCCATTGTTAGGGCTTGATATCTGACTCTTCATATCCTATTGAGTGATTACAAGAACATATTTCTCCATTCAAACTCAATATAAACAGTATAAATTTAGAAAGTTGGTGGCACATCCTTTACAGGATGTTGCGGAACCCCAGCATTTTTGGCTGTTGTGGTTTTTTTGGAGGCAAATTTAACGTTCAGTAGTTTGCCACTGCTTACTGAACGGTCAGCTCTCAGTACCACTGTCAAAACCAAAGCAAAACATATTGCCTGCAGCTGGGATCGAACCAAAGCACATTTGCAATGCAAAAGCCCCAGACGCTGACTATATATCAAGAGAACATGAAGAAAAAGCATGAACAAATATTAAGAGAGGTACTCTGAAAATAATGCCCATTTCTTTTTTCTTGCAAACTGTGAGGGCAACAATGCATTAAATTCACTGATAATGTACCTAATACATACTTTTCACATCATAATTTACTAAATAATTTCCATCCACTTTCTTTTTCTTCATGAGATGCTGCCTGTTCTCCTGTATACCCATATCTCCAGAGACTCAATTTGGTTTTCTAGATGCTTAATAATTGTCCAGGTTTCTGCATCATACAGTTGGTACATAACATTTTATAATTCTCATTTTTAATGTGCTCTTTCAAAAGAAGCCATGCCTTCAGCTGTGTTGCTTGGAGGAGGGGGGGGGGGGAGGAAGAAACATGGATAAAGGAGAAAAGGACTGCAGACAAGTTAAGAGCTGAACGTCTGAGAAGAAATATGTCAGATAAATGTGATGGCAACATAGAAATCTTACACATTTATTGTCGAAAATGTTTTCTTAATATGAACATCACATGCCTTCCTATAGCATAATTGAACACTATCAACTAGAAAGACAGAAAAGTGTCAACAAAGGAAAGTATTGTGCACAAAGTTATGCATCTCCAACAAGTCTCTAACTTTAATACGCACTTGTTGAATGTTTACTTTCTCTAAACAGATTCTATCTAAGTTAATGCATTATATCCACACCTGGTTGGGTTTGTTTTTCCACAAAATATTTTGCCACGTCAGCAGCCTTTAAGCCTACTCTCTACAATGTCCAACTGTAGTTGCATTTTTGCACTTGCAAACTAAGCCTTCAATCTTCATATCTTTAAAAGAGAGTGTTAGGTATCTTACATAGTTACCCAAGAGATCACTTCTTTACAATCCAAATTGTCGGAGTAAATTTCAACTCAAGATCTGTAAAGCAAGATACAGCTGACTGCATTGGATCAGCTTTTAACGGAAAGTTCCACCCACACATCGACACACAAATTACCTGAAGTGACTTACATAAATATTAGAATGGAACAAAAGCCGAATCCTCTTGTCATATATGGGATTCCACAAAGAAACCACATTAGTGGCCTCCAAATTATTTCCACTTTCTATTTTTTAAAAATAGTTTTTACTATTTTTGTCCAACTGTTAAAGTGTTCATCTATCACTATTTTAACAAAAAATCTTAAGAACATAGAAAACAGTGATAGCTGTACGCTTGAACAGCCAGGCAAAAATAATAATTTAAGTAATTTTAACTCTGTTAAAATATCAGAGCATTTTTCTAGTGATGATAATGTAAGATAACTTGTTCTTACCCTAACTGTTGTCTTTGTCTTGTCCACAAAGTTTCTCCTCTCTTGCAACTCATACTCGGATATTTTAAACTTTCTGGGGTTTTTGCCAACAATACTTGACACTAGTTAAAGCAAATATGTCATATTTTGAAGTATTATATAATGTTATTCAGTGGGAAGACATGGGAGCAGCTGTGGAATAGTGGTTAGTGTGACTGCCTGCCAAGACAGTGGTATAGGTTCAATCCCAGAAGTAGCAAAATTGTGTTCGACCAGCACAGTTCTAGGGTCAAGCCAGCCTCATGAATGTTGAATCAAGAATCGACATCACAGCACTCTGGACACCCCTATAAGCACTCCATACCCATCTTCAGCAGCAAGGGAGAAGTTCCTATTCCGATGGTACCAGTAACTGTCTGATTGTAAATTTGTGTCCCCCTTTGAGTGTTGAGCGTCAGCCAGATACCCTGGTATCTCCCCACAGCACTATTCTCCTCAGACAGTAATGATCCATTTGTACCTCCTCACTATTCACTCGCTCCCAAAGCCAGTCCCATATAGAGATAGGTGACAATATCCATAATTCTTTGGAAACTGGCTGGGAACAAAAGGTGGTGAGAACTAGCAAAAGCCACCTCACCTCGAATATGTAAGAAAAAGTGACAAGCTTCTCCTATCTTACACATGCAGTAACAGATAATGGCAACAGTGAAATAGAAATTCTATTAATACTGAGACTGAAGTTTTTGAATGTTTACGATTTTACTAGGCAGTTTTACATTCAGTAGCTTGCCACAGCTTCTGGCGCCCCATACCACTGTCGAAGTTAGCACCTGATCTGCTACCAAAACATTTTGACAGTAGTCTAAGGTTTCGCTGCCTGAGCAACTGAGTTTAGTGCCTGATGCAGCCCTGTAGGATGTGTTTTTTCCTTCACTTGGAATGCCTTTCATTTGTGCAGCGACTGAGTCGAGGTATTCAATAGAGCATGTAGCCAGTTTTAGTGTGGCTGCAAAATATCTTATGAAACAATTCTACGTGTATATAGCCAACTTATTTTAGCCAACTTATCATGGCCAACTACTTCCATCAACAACAAAGTGCCTTTCTGGCGGTGACTGTTGGCTTTGGCGCCTCTAGTGACTGCTGTATACATTTACTGCATGTACATATCTCTTGACTGTTCCGAGACTAGTTGTTTGTTCAGCAGTTTTTCAAATAGGACAGTGAGGAACATCTCATTTGATATTCACTGTTACAAGAACAGAGCAAGTACGTGGTGACCCGACTGCATTGAAGTTGAAATTTTGACTAAGACTAAGATTAAAAAGTGCACCTGCAATGCCGAAGCCACAGATGCCAATGGAAACAGGAATAAACTATAAAATTAAAAACAATCTGCAACAGGAAATTAAGCACGGAAGACAACACATTGAAAAAAAAAAAACTATTAATCTTACTGGTACACAAAAGAGGAAGTCAAAAAATTTAATGTGTCAGTAAAAGGATATCAACTGTTTCTTCAAGATCCTCCAGATCCCATTCTATACTACGCAGACTGTTTCGCAGCTCATTTGTGGTGTACTCAAACTCTTCCCTAGATGAAACTCCTCCATTCTCCTGCAGCTCTCGCCATCGTGAAAACAAGTTGCGGACAACCACCAGAGCCTTCTGAACTTCACTGCAAAAAATACAAATTGCATTTTTCCAGATGTTACAAGCAAATGTATCATCCTTGTGAGACACCCTTCAATGAATTAGCACAATGCAAAACATTATTAAATCCAACACATTCTATATTGTGGTAATGATACATGTATAGAATGGAGGATGAAAGAGCTGCTAATGTATCCTCTATGGTGATTTACAGATTTAAAAGATTTGAGAGCTGGCCTCTAATATGATATAAAGATGTGTGTAAGTGGGACATGAATGAAACGTTTTGTGAGATGGATTCATGAGCAGGATGCCATGGATCATGTTGCATGGAAGAGAAAGATCATGAGGTGAATGAGAACGAAGAAGAAAATGATTACAGGTAGGTAAATAGCTAAGCATTTGGGAAGAAATTCACAACAAGATGTGATGGCAACCTTGACCCTGAAGTCTCATGCCCTTATTATGGAAAACTTTTTTTTTTAACACGAGCTGACCCTGCTAGTCACATTCGCTACAGTCATGGATGTTTATTCCCACACCTCCCTAATGCACACTGTAATACGACTGGCAATTCTCTATGTAAGTTCCGGGGCCCTATTGTTGGGGGGGGGGGGGGAATAGACTCACTGTCTTCCTAGCAAGCATGTCACAGGACTCGACTAACTGGGGACTTCCTTTAAAGTCAGAGTGCATCTGCCCGAGCGGCAAGGACACAATCACTAAACTCGAATAAGCCAGTAAAATGGATGTATTCACAAAATTCAGGCCCTGGAATAAAGACAAAGTTCAAATGGATGAACAACCAGGACTTTCCACCACAGCTTACAGACGGTGAACAAAGAAGAAGAAGAGTGTTGTCAATATAATATTGGAAAGAGGAAAGCTGCCAAATTTCTATGTAGTGAGGTTAATTATTCTTATACTTTAAAACATCTTTTCCTGCCATGACATTATCGTCATTGTCATTAAGTACCTTCCTGACCAGCATGAGCGACTGTGCATTTCCACACCTCGCAGTCTCTTACAGCTCGTACCAAGTTCATGTGCTGACACCTTTCCATATCACGGCAATCGCTGTCAAAAATCTTCTTTTGTTTCTGTCTTCTGGATCTCTTTCTAAAAATCTGTCCAACTGCTGCAAACATGTTCCAGCTTTTCTCATCTCATCATGTGGCTTACAATTTGTTTTAAATATATATATGTATATATAAAACCGCCTCTTTATTATGTTTGTAAAACAAGTCTTTCTTCCCCGTTGAGGCTCTTTCAAAACATTCTATTATTTTGGCTGGCCAGGCAATTTTAAGCATCTTGTTTGCCTGCATTCATCTCGTCCCGCCAGTATAGTTGTATATAAATGTAATGCTGCCAAACTATTCCGTCTCTTTTTAACTTCTTCCAACAGATAGTGTGGTGGGAACAAAACTTGTTTCCCTTCCTTTTTAAACCTTCCCATTCACACTCAAGCAACAATAACAAAACTTTCTTCTTTCTTCTTCTTCTGCCTTTCTATCCCCCAATGGAGCATAGGCCCTCAACCAACTCCTGCCAAGTCGTTCTATCCTTCGCCATTGCATGGAGCTCTCCCCATGTCCTCCCAATCTTTCTAACCTCATTCTCCAGCTCTCTTCTCCATGTATTTTTTGGCCTTCCTTTATTCCCTGTGGGTTCCATTGCAAAGACATTCTAGTTATGCTGTCCTCCTGTTTTCTCAGTGTGTGCCCTATCCAATGTTCATCAAGCTAACACAACTTTACAGTTCCATAAATCTCTTCACAGGTGTGTATCTTTTGCTAAAGACCACTTTTGCAATGATCATTCCTGCTGTAATTTCTGCTCGGCATCTTGCTAAAGACCACTTTTGCCATGATCATTCCTGCTCTAATTTCTGCTCGGCATCTTGCTTCAGATGTTATGAATGTTCCTAGATAGCTGGTGTACCGATTCACTTGCTGTAAAAAAAAAAATGTTCCAGTCACCTGTAAACTAGTGTACTACCCGGTACTCCTGTCAAATCCGGACGAAGAATAAAAAGCCTTGGACGACTTAGTCAGAGTTCTCTCCCTTGGGCGCACTGCGAACAGTGATCGGAAAAGCCACAACGAAACAAACGACACAAGCAACATGGCAGTTAGACGCACTCACATAACTAACATCGTTATTTCGACGCACGACTTAGTTGCCACGGACGTAACTCCTGCAGACCTGTATGCCATAATGACAGATAAGTATGCGTGGTTGCGGTGGCTAGCTGAGCATAGTCTGATAAGGAACACGCAACCGTGTGCACGAGGTAGTAGTCCACCAGACCAACTTCGTCGACGCCGTACACAGTCACATACACACACAAACAATTGAGGGCCTCTGGATGCTGGTGAAACGCACCATTCGCCAACGATTGGGCACCAGCCGCACACTATTGGCGTCATATTTAGCAGAATTCCAGTGGCGCCACGCCCACAAACATCAGAGTGTCGGCCACTATTTCCAAACCCTACGTCAAAATTTTAACATCTAACATCTAACCCTAACCCTACCCCTAACCCTACCCCTAACCCTAACCCGACCCCTAACCCTAACCCTAACCCTACCCCTAACCCTACCCCTAACCCTACCCCTAACTCTAACCCAACAACCGCATGATGATGACTACACAACCATTCACAATGCCTTACGAAACCGTACGCAGCCCTACACGCAACCGCAGGATGATAGGTAAGTGTGTCGTTTATTTCGTTTGTTTTCCGAGTGCGGCCAAGGGAGAGAACTCTGACTAACTCGTCCACGGCTGTTTATTCTTCGTCCGGATTTGACAGGAGAGCCTACTACCCAGTGAGCAACCACAGCTCAAAAAATGATAGTAACAATCAGGAGCACCAGAACTGGGGGGAGGAGGGGCCTCAGGCACCTTGAGCACCCCACAAGCTTTTGCTGGTGCAAAAAATAGTGGGTGTGTGTGGGGGGGGGGGGGGGGGGGTGAACCAAAAGAACAATTTAGTTGGTAAGAATGTGAACTATATAGTTACTGAATGTATTATTAATTACTCTTTCAGGTTTCCCATAGTAAATGAATGCATCAAATGTCCTAAGAATCTACAATGCATTGTGAATTGTGGCACTTTTAACTCAGTAACTGGTACTTACTCTTTCACAACAAAGAAAGGATCTTCCACAGACATCCTGAAGAATCTCTAATTGTTGGGGGTTGTAAAATGTGTAGGCGTCAGCGATGCACAACGTGATAAATCCGTAAACAATCCGCCTAGCTGTGAAAATCAAGCTCCTGCTATTATGTGAATGTGTTGAACGCGAATCTAGCGTCACCGAGCACCTCGATCTACCACCATATCTCAGTGATTATGATTTAACGTTTGAGTTTAATAATTACATTTAAATCGTAGAAAGTGAACGTAAGGAAACGGAAATCAAACCTATTTTCCCAGTAACCAAGTTCTCATATTATTTAATAAAGTATATTTATATATGTGTAATGTGGCTATTGTATAATTCAAATTTGTTAAATGTTCAAACAGGAATTAGGAATAGTACAGCGAGTAACTAACTAACTATGGATGCCCTTACTGGACTTTGTTGACCGCCCACCAACCTATCTATCTACTATACGTCGCTCAGTCTGTCTCCGGTTGTCGTCGTAGTTTTACTGTAATCTTAACATTTCATGTCCTTCCACAGCTGCTTATAAATCTACGATCAAATACTGTGAAAAATCCATCTTCAAAACAAGTTTTAAAGGTAAAAAGCCTTGGTATTGAAAACAATTGTATCGAGCAAGAATCTCTCCTGATTATGAGACAGATTGCTGGACTCCATCTTTGCTTCTAACAATAACGTCATCAGGGGGGAATTCTTTATGGGGTTTCCCGACCTACTTTGGTTTTCACACGGCCGAGCTCCAGCTTCTTATATTCTGGAGAAGGCGATGGGTTTTCATTAGTGATTAAAAACAAATTTAAATACATACTAATACTGTGTATAATAATTGGGTTCTATATTTTTAACGTCCCCCAAACACGAAATTCCCGTAGGAATTCCACAGCTGACTTGACAGTCAATTATTTCAAGGGGTGCAAGTGTGCTGCTGTTTTTTTGAGTGTTCATCTAGTGTTTTATGGTGCGACATATTTCTGTCTGTTGGTGCGCATTTGGCTGCTTGATGATGCGCAATTGGCCGGTCTACAAAATTAGTCATGTTTTTAGAACATATCAACTTTCGTCCTTTTTAGGACGAAGTTTTTTATCATTTGAAGCCCTACTCTGGCTTTTGCCGGGGGCCGCAATATAGGCAGGCCATACATATGGCCAAATGTCTGAACGCGGTTTCTGGGACCTCTCCACGGCGATCCTCATCCGCATGGTGGCACTTTGTGTCATCGGGTGTTTATCGCTTGTGTGATGTCCTGGTGGGGTAGAAAGTCAGTCAGTCAGTCAACATATCAACATGTGAGTGTATATTGTAGTTGGTATTACATCCGCCTCATAAACGAAAGATACCGCGTTCAATACCTATGTGATGCTTTTAATCCATTGTGAAATTCTTTTTTTTTTTTTAAAGAAATGTAAATTTTGTGTGTGTGTGTTTTTGTTTTCACAACGTTTTTTTTAAATGAAATGTAAATTGTGTGTGTGTGTTTGTTGTCACAACGATGTTTTTTTTTTTTTTTTCACTACAACGGTTGTTTTTTTCACTACATGTAAAATGTGCACTTTGGCTATGTGAACTCTATATGCAATCGCAGGAAATGACAATTGGGGTACTGTGGGGGGCCCTAAAAAGGGCCAATCATTCTACATGAATACTGCTGGGTTCACGCACGAATTGACAATCACAGAGATTTTACACGTTAGTAGATCTGGACTGAGGTCAAACTGCGGTGGCAGAAGAGACGACGGACTAGTGGTCTTGCGGCTGCCAGAATCTAGCTATGTCTGCTAGAATGGTTGCAAACATGTCGCCACCCGCACATTTTTTTCCCCGTTAGATTTTGGGGCTTACAGCTAGCCTGCGATAGCGGCGACGTGATGCTCAATGTTCATGTCACGGGTAATATTCGTTCGCAATTGAGAGGGCGGTTGGCATGTTGTGTTGTGGTTTACAGCTAGGCTGCGATATCTGACCTAAAGTCTTCAGTCTTCGGTAGTAGAGTTGTAGGTATTCCGCCCTTCACGTGTATTCTGCCTTACGCCCTAAGACATCCGATTTAAGTACAGTCCACATTAGCCTCCCCCCTCCCCCAACAACAATATTTCGCTAGGCGATGACTTTCCCATACTTCGTAGAGGATGATATGATTGGGGGGGGGGGGGGTGCCGAGGGAGTTGATGCCAGACACTGTTAACTGAGAGAGCTTAAAATATTTTTTTACATTTCTCATTTCTTAACTATTTCTAATTTAACATTGTCGCCATATAATAATGTTTCAATCATTCGGAGAGGGATATATAATTCGTTCGCCGTTGAGAGGGCGTTTGCAACGTTGTGTTGTTGTTTACAGCTAGGCTGCGATATCGGACCCAATCTCTTCAGTCTTAGGTAGTATATTTGTACGTTATCCTACCTTCACGTGGTTGACCGGTGTGCAATTACCCACTGGGTGCTAATTTTCCTTTTTCTCTCAAGAGGGCTGTTGACATGTTGTGTTGTGATTTACAGTTAGGCTGCGATATCTGCACCTTTCGCCCAAAGACATCCGATTTCAGTAAAGTCCCATTTATCCTCCCCCGCGACGCTTCACGCGATGATAAACTATTCGTAGATGACAGAAGGAGTTAAAAAAATATGCTTAAAATCCAGTTTACTTGGGTGGAAAACATCTAGAAAAAGGTCATTTAACATTCGTCCCTTCGGAGAGGGGAGATGATGGGTGGGGGTTTTTATTTCCGCTATTTGTGAGTATAGAACGGACTATTACTGTGGGTTTTCTTTTTCTTTGCTGTGAGCTCAATCACATTAAACAGTCCGTGGCGACATCATGCAGCGCTAACCCCTCTGGCTACACCAACCTGCACAGACAGTAGTGACTGTTTTTTTTTAATTTTTTTTAATGAAGGTGGTGGTGGTAGTGGTAGCAGTAGTACTGGTACTGGATGGGTGATGTGGTAGCTTTTACACTAGCCACATTTACTTCTCATTACACATTAATGCTATCCATCTGTCTCTGGGTGGACACGGATGCAAAGCTCAGTTCAGTTACAATATTTCGTCAGATGATGACTTTCCCATCCTTTTGCGAGGATGATAGTAGTAGTGGAGTAAAAAGTGGGATCGGGGGGGGGGGGTTGATGGCAGAAGCACTGTAAAACAAGAGAGAGCTTAAAAGCTGTATTTTAAAGTAGGACTGTAAACTATATCTATTTTAATAATTTCGCAAAGTGATGATTTTTTACTCCTTCGGAGTCAGGGAGATATGACTGGGTCGAGGGGAAGAGGGACCATATTGAGGGTTATGACCCAACTGTTTAGTCGAGAGCTACTTTCAAAAGTCATTTTCCATTTCACCCGAAAATCCACAGCAACGCGTGACGAAGCACAGCTAAAAAATATATATATCTCGCTTGAGCGACCGTGGTTTTCACAACCTACGATTAGTTCATGTGCTGACACCCCTCATGACTTGTCTTGATAAAAGGCTGTCAAAATCTTCTAACCTGTCATCATCATCTGTTTCTACTAGGTCTCTTTAGCGCCATTTTTTATGAAGCTTGTCACAATTTTTCTTCTTCGCCCTTCTTCTTCTTCTTCTTCTTCTTCTTCTTCTTCTTCTTCTTCTTCTTCTTCTTCTTCTTCTTCTTCTTCTTTTGCGTTCCCTCTTTCAGTACTCTCTGGGTACCGTCTCTGATTATTGAACTGCATATATGATGAGAAGTTATATTTCACAGTGGAGCATCAGGTGTACGAACTATGCTAAGTGCAACAAGGAAGGATCGACTTAGGAACGATGATATCAGGAGGAGAGTCGGCACAGAACAAAAACTTAACTTTATCGGTAGACAACAGATCAAATGGTTTGGCCATGTAACAAGACTGACATTAGACAAGGGACCACAGAGAGCAGTGTTATACAAATACGACGGCAACAGACCCAGAGGTAGACCACATAGATTATGGACCGCAGAAATATCAGAGACACTGAAAAGTACTTTATACGAAGCGAACAGAAGGGCCCGTTCCAAAGATCTCTTACTGTCGTGACACTGTCAGGCATTCCAGGAGTAGAGACAAGAAGAGTCAGAAGAATCTTTAGTTTTAAGCCAAGAACTGACATCACAACACTCTTGATATTCCCATAAGCGCCCTATCCTCATATCCCGCAGCCAGCAAACTCTTTACTCTGATGGTGCTAGTAGTAGTTTGATCATATGTCCTGTTCACCTTCCTGTAGCGTGTAGACCAGATCCTCTTGTCGTTTCTAGCGGTGCCATTCTCTCCAGACCATAATTATCTATTCGTGTTTTCACATCGTTCAGTTGCTCTGACAAGGCTTTGGTCCCATCTAGCTTCTCATGCGTAAATAGAACTCTACTGGGGCAAAATCAGCCATTCTGTATGCATGTTAATTTTCTAACACTCCTGCACACGCGGAACAAATATCAAAAGAACGCTAACTACCCGAGACCTCTTTTCACGTGAATTTCTTTTTCTGCATGCATGCACACGTGCAGAAATTGGGCTAATCCCACAGGAGTTATGTTCAATGCTGCCTGTAACGACATCCTAGCACTTCGGTCCTACCCATTCGTGCTCCGTCCTTTGAGGCACTAGACATCTCAGTGTCTCCATTCTCGACTTTCTCTGTCCCGCAGCTGGTTTCCTCATGCTTGTCCTTGTTTCTTACCCTCATACACATGTCTGAAACCATGCCGAGAAAGGTGAAGACAGGGATGCTTCGAGCAGAGTGGCAAGCTTCACTGGGAAGGTCACAAGTAGTGAGCATACTTTAGATCTTTTCTCCAGGCCATGACGGCGTAGTGGGTAATGAACAGGCAGACAGATTGGCTGGATCTGCACCACTGGATGGTGAATTGATACATGACAGGGCAGATGTGGTCAAGGTCCTTTGGGAACAAGCAACGGAATCAGTAGAGAAAGACGATTATTATGGCTTGGAGACAATGAGGCACCTGGGTGTAACCAGGGGGTCTGGCCAGCTCACTACACTCAGAGGAAAGGCAAGACGGACATATAACCAGATTGTGACCAGTACCATCAGTATTGGAGCTCTGTGCTGGCTGCTGAAGATGAAGACGGAGCACGCATGGGATTGCCCCAAGTGCTGTGATGTCAATTCTTGACTTAACTGTTAAGTACCCATTTGCAACAGGCACTACATTATCTTTGACTGCTTTGTTTCAAAGTCTCTGGAACGCTGCGCATTTAATATGTCTGCCATGTGAATACTTTTCCCCCACCAACTACTGCAGTCTAGGCCAATCTTTCGGCTCTTTCATTTCCTTTCACTCCGGTGTTTCCTGGTGTGCACAACCAAGAAATTTTCTCGAGACGGGCAGTAGGTAGATGCTTTGCTAGGAAAAAATCTTCACATTCAACCAACATCCCCAAAAAGAGGAGATTTAGGTTATAATTGTGACTAGGTTATGGGCGCCACATAAAATGGCTCAGCGTTACCCGCCACCAAGAGCCGTGAAAAGGACTCTTGCAGTGTTTATGGGATCAAAGGAGACAGTCCTAAATACAGTCGCGACCGGCAACATAGTCATCTACCGGCCAACTAGTGAGCGACCCGGTCGCCGATGATGTCCATACTTCTTACACTACCAGCTACTACATGGCCAGTGTGTCGGCTCTTTCATTTCCTTTCACTCCGGCGTTTCCCGGTGTGCATAACCAGGACATTTTCTTGAGATGGTAACTGGATACTGTCAACCTATTCGGAGTTTGCCAGTTTGGATACTTGTAATGGTTAGACCGGCCAGGTGAAACTTACAGTTCACTGCGGGTGAGGGTGATCCTTGTACCTTGGGAACCGCATTACCTCGACACACATCACACCCCATACCACAGTGGAACTCCTCAACCCGAATACCACTTAATCAGACTCAAAAGTAAAAACCCCCTAGAATTCCAGAAGTTTCAGAACTAAGACCCAAAAAAGCGCTAATTGGCATCATTCAAGCATCATCCAATTCAAGGCTGGGTCGACATGTGAGCCAAGGTCATTTTTTTTAAAACAAGTCCGGTACCGTCAGAATCCGAATCCACGACCTGCTGATCCGCAGGCAAGCGACTAGCCGCTACACCACCGTGATTGTGTGGGTTTCTGTTTGGACTAGTATGTGGGTTAATGTGTGTGTGTGTGGGGGGGGGGGGGGGGTTAATTGTGTGGGTTTCTGTTTGGACTAGTATGTGGGTTAATGTGGGGGGGGGGGGGTTATTGTGTGGGTTTTTTTGTACTAGTATGTGGGTTAATGTGGGGGTTGCTGTGTGTGGTTGCATGTTCTGTGTGTGTTGGTTTCTTTTGTTTGTGTTACTGTGTCGGTTAACTTTGTGGGTTGCTGTTTGTGGGGGTGTTTCTGTGTGGGTTTTGCGTTTTGAACAGTATTGTGTGGGTTGCTCTGTGGATTACTGCGTTGCTTTGTGTGTTATTGTGTGGGTTGCTCTGTGGATTACTGCGTTGCTTTGTGTGTTATTGTGTAGGCTGCTCTGTGGATTACTGCGTTGCTATGTGTTATTGTGTAGGTTGCTCTGTGGATTACTGCGTTGCTACGTGTGTTATTGTAAGGGTTGCTCTGTGGATTACTGCATTGCTATGTGTGTTATTGTGTGGGTTGCTCTGTGGATTACTGCGTTGCTATATGTCTTATTGTGTGGGTTGCTCTGTGGATTACTAGCGTTGTTATGTGTGTTATTGTGATGGTTGCTGTCTGTGGATTGTGATGCGTTGCTATGTGGGTTAATTGTGTAGGTTGCTGTGTGGATTACTTGTTGCTATGTGTGTGTTACTGTCTGGGTAATTGTGATAATTACTGTCTGGGTAATTGTGATAATTACTGTCTGGGTAATTGTGATAATTACTGTCTGGGTAATTGTGATGGTTACTGTCTGGGTAATTGTGATGGTTACTGTCTGTGTAATTGTGATGGTTACTGTCTGTGTAATTGAAATGGTTACTGTCTGTGTGACTCTGTATGTCTCTGTGTGGCTTTCTGTTTGGGTTACTGTGTGGATACCTAATTGTGATGGGTGGGGGCGGTCTGTGAGATTGATGAAAAACTTGACAAATTGACCCTTGAGCCCTGTATGACATCATGTGAGCGATAGACACCCGGTGACACAAAGTGCCTCCATTCGGATGAGGATCGCCCGGGGACAGCGGGGAGACCCGGTTGAATCCAGAGTTGTTTTTTTTTTTTAAATAAGTATCCAGAAACCATGAGTTTTTAACTCTTTGGCTCGGTCCTATGGATATCGCAACCCTTCGGCCTTGATTCCATGATAGGTACCGTAAATCTGGAAAAAATGTGGCTTTTCTGTCTATCCCCGGGCGTGAACCCGGACCACAAGGAGTTCGTCATCCGGTTACCCCGAAGTCAGATTTAACCAACTACGCTAGCGAGCCGGGCAGAGGTGGGATTAAAAGCTCCAGACAACAACCGAAGTCGGGCTTAAAAATAACCAAAATTGCGTCCTTCGTGGGGACGTATGGTGTTTCACTTTTGACAGCTGGATGACATCTGGCCTGTACAACTGTAAGTGAAGGTTTGTTCTGTTTGTTCCCATCGCAGGACTGTGTTTGGTCCAATGAGGGCTGTACCGAGGATTCCGAGTGCTGTAGTAAGTCTTGTCATAGAGCCCACGAGGGGACCAACCCGCGGTGTCGGCACAGCACTCTCGGGGAGAAGTGTGTCTTTGATTATCATAGATATTGTGAGCGCCCTTTGGGAGCGAGTGAACAGTGCGGAGGTGCAGATAGAGTATTACGGTCTGAGGAGAATGTTACTGGGAGGAGTTACCAAGGGATCTGGCCGACGCTCAACACTCAGGGGAAGGATGAGACAATGAGACGGTTACTGGTACCATCAAAATTGGAACTCTTCGCTTGCTGCTGAAGATGTGAAATGAGCACTTATGGTAGTGTCCCGAATGCTGTGATGTCGATTCTTAATTCAACATTTAACATTATTGCCAGATTCACAAAAATGTTTTGTGGCAAAATGATTTTATTGATGTTTGTAATTAGATTTTATCTGTAATTTCATCAGTTTGTAATTTTTAAATAGATTTTTCACCTTGTCTATTTTAATGCCTTTTTTGTTTAATTCAGTTTGTCCATGAAATGGCATTTCTTTTTCCAGTTTATGTAACTAAATTTCTTGTTAAGGTTCTAATGAAAGATTTTTTCAGTCTGTCCATGTAATGACATGTTTTTTCAATAATTTTGTCCATGTAATAATTACATTTCCAAGTTGTCCTTTTCGGTGACACTTTTTACATGCATGAGATATTTACTTTTCCCGCCTATTCTCATATTTTCTTAACTGGTCTATTTTCTACACATATTTTATTTGTCTGTCAGTTTTCATGATATTTAGCATTACTATATCTACCCATTTTCGTATTATTATTTTGTCAAATTTCATGACATTTTTTACTTTGTCTGATGTTTACTTTCTGTGTGCATTTTATGGATATTTGTCCTACCCATTTTAATGGAATTACTTGTTAAATTTGTCCTTTTTTTGAAATTGTTAAATTCTGTTTTCATGACAAATTTTTTTTTCAACTTTTGATATGTATAACATTTGGTAAACTAAGTTCCATTGTTAATTCTCATTACATGACTTACTATCTGATACTGGTACAATTCTCTGCAGTGTCTTATTATATGACTTACTACTGTTGTCACATACCGCTCGTGTGGCGTGCCTGTTTTACGGATTTCTCCTTAAGAACCAACAGCACTCTGAAATAGAATAATGTTGAGGTGTAGGCTCGTATTGGTCTAAAGGGTATTCCGTAGCCAATATACACCCAACCTATTTCAGGAGTAGGGCAACTCAAGTTATGGCACTACAGAATATATAATAATCCTAGGCTGGACGTCCCCAGTATTATAAGAAGATAGCACCCAGGCTATGATATTGTAATATCACAGCCATGTTAACACAGATTAAGATTAATGATCACACATACATAAATGATAGACAGTTTGAACAGTGAAACAGGGACACCCAAGTCAGTAATGAAAACTTCAAAAGGCATGTAATAAACGCAACACACACACACACATATATATATATACATCATCAAGACAAGCAAAGATGTTCCCAGGTGAATGAAGTTCAGGAACTAAAGTCCAAATAGTACTGCTGAATCAGCCAGAGTCAGTCTATGAGAGTATCCAGGATCATCATCATGGCTCCAGGTGGACCTGTAAAAAAGAGCATGAGGTTTATGATCACTGAAGCACTTATCCAATAGTGATGGATGTCACTGCTCTTCTCAGTCCCTGGTGATCGGAACAGGATGATTCAGGTAGACTGCTTCTTTTCCTGGTAAACACTGACAGAGTTCATACACTGGACCTCGACAAAGCTCCTGAGGAAGGTTCTCCTTAAGTGATGATAAATGGGTGGCCTGCAACAACTGTCTTTTAGCAACTGGAGCCCAAACAAGCTCCTGAAGAAGAATCTCCTTGAGTGATGACAAATGAGTGGCATGCAACAACTGCCTCTTAGCCACCGGAGCCCAAACAAGCTCCTGCCATGTTGAAGTTGTGGTGGTATTAGGCACTATTAGTGGATGGTGGTTGGTGGGATTGCTGATCGTCTGCCTGACTTCGAGGGAGGTTATCATCATGTGTCAGGAAGGAGCTTAGAATTAGTTTTAATCTCAGGAGTCACATACCTAGCTCAATTTATTTCCTTGTACCCTTCTCAGTAACTCATAGAATAGCTCTCAGAATAATGAGACAGTTAAATCTTCATCTATCTCTGTCTGTCAGTCAGTACAAAAGATGGGAGACAAGGTCCATATTAGAGATAGACTAGTACACACAGGACATCATCTCTCCACATCACATCTGCACTTGTAGACAGGCATCCCATCTCTTTCTCACATATATATTATACCTCCACAGTCTGACCGTAGCTGACACTGTTCTGTTGTCTGCTAAAAATAACCTCTGATGTCACAGCATCTCGCTCGCTGTAGTTTGACCCAGTTAAATCTGCCGGCTATATCGATCTGAATCTCAGTGTGTTAGAGAATAATGAGTCTTATAGATTAAAACATTTACATTAATATTTGTTAGGTAGGGCACAAACTATCAGCTTGCGAAGGGAAAGCTTTGGTTAAAGTGGCCGTGAGTACTTGGACACCAAGAACAGTCTTGTTCTGTGCTGTCTCACAGCTGAATCTTTCCTCCCTTCAGCAGCAGGTTAACTTCATAGAGACATATATCATGGTACTCGCAAACTATAATCAACTTACCCAAGTTTTAGACTCAAAATGCCGCCTCCTCAAAAGCACAGATACTCGAGGCACATCAGTTCTTCTTGGCAGTCAGACAGAAAATGAAGCAGGACGCTAGGCGTCACTTTCAAAGAAGTTCCTCTCAAATCAGTACGCCGAGGAGTAAAAAGGCTACTCGGAATCTGACCATTTATCTGAAAAATATTTATCCCACAATCGTAAGTTTGAAAGTGTAGACTTTTCAAGACAACTATAGTATATAGAAATACCTATTAAGCCAGATAAAGGTATAAATAGATATTAGGGACTATATACCCACCGAATGGGTCTATTTTTTAAATGTGACATGCCCGTCAGGGGCGTTAACCCCCTGAGTAGTCGAATGTGTAGGGGTGGGTGGGATCACTTTCCGAAAACTGTACAGACTGCAGATCTGATACTGGTACAATTTTCTGCAGTGTCTTATTACATATCTTACTACTGTGCACACTGCAGACCTGATACTGGTACCATTCTATGCAGTGTCTTATTACATGTCTTACTACTGTGCAGACTGCAAATCTGATACTGGTACAATTTTCTACAGTGTCTTAATACATATCTTACTACTGTGCACACTGTAGACCTGATACTGGTACCATTCTATGCAGTGTCTTATTACAGGACTTACTACTGTGCAGACTGCAAATTTGATACTGGTACAATTTTCTGCAGTGTCTTATTGCACTGACTAACTCACTGATTGACTGACTGACCCGCTCACTCAAAAAACCGCTCACTCACTGACCCACTCAAACACTGACCGATTCAAACACTGACCGAACATGGACACCATCTCCCGCGGCACATCTCTGGTGGACACAAGCTCCAGGGCACATCTCTGGCGGACAGCAGCTCTCGGGGCACATCTCTAGCAGACATCAGCTCCGAGGGCACATCTCTGGCGAACATCATCCCCAGGGGCACATTTCTAGCGAACACCAGCTCCACGGGCACATCTCTGGTGGACATCATCCCCAGGGGCACATCTCTGGTGGACATCATCCCCAGGGGCATATCTCTGGCGGACATCATCCCCAGGGGGCACATCTCTGGACACCATTTCCAGGGGCACATCTGTGGTGGACACCAGCTCCGGGGGCACATCTCTGGCAGACATCAGCTACAGGGGCACATCCCTGGTGGACACTATCTCCAGGGCACATCTCTGGTGGACATCATCTCCTGGGGCACATCTGTAGCAGACAGCATCTCTGGGGGCACATCTGTAGCAGACAGCATCTCCAGGGGCGTATCTCTGGCAGACACCAGTCCTGGGGGCACATCTCTGGCAGACAGCAGCTCCAGGGACACATCTCTGGCGGACATCATCTCCGGGAGCACATCTCTGGCAGATGTCATCTCCGGGGCACATCTCTGGCAGATGTCATCTCCAGGGGCATATCTCTGGCAGACATCATCTCCGGGGGCACATCTCTGGCAGACATCATCTCCGGGGGCACATCTCTGGCAGACATCATCTCCGGGGGCACATCTCTGGCGGACATCATCTCCGGGAGCACATCTCTGTAGGACATCATCTCCGGGTGCACAAAAAAACAGAAAAACAGAAAAACAGCAGCCAAATTTATATTACAAAGAAAAATAATATTGTCATTTACCCAGCGACATAGATTGAAATTCCACAGTACAAATATTGCAATTGTATGGCAACATGACTTAAATTAAACAGAAAAGTGATAGAAAATACATAAAAAAGTACAATTACACAGTAAAATTACATGGCCCCCCCCCCCCAAAAAAAAAAAAACGAGTGGAATTACATAGCCACAAAACAACAACAACAACAAGTGCAATTACATAGCCCGCCCAAAAAATTTGAAATTACATAGTCCAAAAAAAATTTGAAATTACAGAGCCAAACTCACAAAAAAGAGATTAAAAACAGAAATTACACAGCCACCACAAAAAAAATGAAATTACACAGCCCCAAAAAATTACAGTCAAAAAAAAAACAAATTACAGCCAAAAATAAATGTTTCTACACAGCATTAAAAAAACCAATCAATTATACAGCTAAAAAAAAAAATTATGCAATTACAGAGCCAATACAAAAGGAAATTACACAACAAACCAAAAATTAAATTACACAATGAACAAAAAATTAAATGTTACCGCAAACCAAAAATAAAATTACACAGCCAAAAAAAAAAAATGAAATTACACAGCCAAAAAAAAAAACAGCAAACAAAAAATTAAATTACATTGCAAACACAAAATTGATTTTTTAACAGCAAAAAAACTTTAGATTTTAAAACAATATGATTAACTCTAACTCTTTGAGTCCCAGGGAACTTCATCATACTCTCAGAGGTCTTACCTAGAAGCCCAATGGACTCATGATGTGTCGATTTTAGTCTCGCTTTACTATCCATTGGGCCTGTGATGCTAAACCCCGTGGGACTCAAAGAGTTAAGTCCCAGAAAACGCATCACTGGCTAATTTGTTTCATCAGCCCAATAGAGGCGTGACAAGTAAAGGTTTTTAAACTACCACTGACGGGTTATAAAACGAGGACCGCCCAATTTCAACTTCCTTTAAAGTTCTTTGTGTCTGATATCAGGTGTGCTCATTTAGAAACGTGGGTTGAAAGCGAAATATATAGTAAATTTGTGAGATTCACCTAGTTACTAAGTGTTTGTTAAAAAAAATCAATATGGCCACCAAGCAGTATTCTACGTGGATGCCAACATGATTTACGGTTTTAAAAGCCTAAAATTTAAAAAAAGAACGTGTTTTTCTTTAGATTCATTCAAAGTTAGATAAATAAAATTGCAAAATAGACATGTGTCGGTCATTTATAGAATTGGATTTGTTTAATGACATCTCAGGCGGACATTTTGGGACATAGACACTTTAGGAAGGTGCAGACATCAACATCTTAGGCCGCTGTGGGACAGTACTGAAACTAACTTCAGTAAGAAACAAGAAAAACAGCAGCCAAATTTATATTACAAAGAAAAATAATATTGTCATTTACCCAGCGACATAGATTGAAATTCCACAGTACAAACAGTGCAATTGTATGGCAACATGACTTAAATTAAACAGAAAAGTGATTGAAAATACATAAAAAAGTACAATTACACAGTAAAATAAATTAAATTACCCAGCAAAAAAAAAGTGAAACATAGCCACAAAACAAACAACAACAACAATTACAATTACACCACAAACCAAAAAAATGAAATTACATAGTCCACAAAAACTGAAAAATCGAAAGTCCAAAAAAATGTGAAAGCACATAGGGCAGCACAAAATCGTCCAGATCACACAGCACGTGGGCAGCACATCCAAACAGGCAAGAGGCGTTGGGCCAGCACAACGCAAAAAAGTTTAAATTACACAGCCCCGCAGCGATATAGCGTTGAAATTACATAGTACAAAAAAAATTCCAATTTACATAGGCAACAAAAAAAAATCATTTAAGCGGGACAGCAAATAAGCAATTACAGAGCCATTACAGCAGAAAAAAAACACAATAACAAAAAACAATTAAATTACACAACAACAAAAAATTACATGGGACACTGCAAATGTAAATAGTCACACACAGCACAAAAAGCAGTGCAATTACATAGGCAGCCAAAAAAAAATTACACAGCACACAAAAAATGAAATTAATTGCAAACTACAAATTGATTTTTACAGCAAAAAAACTTTAGATTTACTAAACAATATGAGCAACTCTTAACTCTTCGAGTCCCAGGCGAACTCATCATACTTCATCGTCTTAGGCTAGCAGCGTCGGGGCACACCATGATGTGTTCGAGACAGTCAGGCGTTTAGGGCAGCGCTCCACATGGGCCTGGCATGCACAAACCAGGCAGCACTCTTCGGGGCAAGCCCATCGTCAAGGGCAGCACTGGCGTTATTGGGGCAGCACATCGTCCCAATAGAGGCGTGACAAGTACAGGTTTTTAACTAGCCAATTACACAGTTAGAAAAAATGAAATATATTGCAATCACAAAATTGATTTTTTTACAGCATTCTAAAAATTTCTTTTATAGCATATCATGACCACCTCTTAAGTCTTCGGGTCCAAGGGAACGCATCATAGTTTTTTCATAGTTACGCAGCGATAATAAATCATCATATGGTGCCTTGCCGACTGGCTTGGGCGATCATGCCTCTCCATATTTACGCGATCTCCAAAGCCAGCATTTAAAAGTTCGTGTGTTGACACACCTCCATGCCATTCAACAAGACTGTCAAAATAAAATTCGTTGTTATAGTCTAAGACATCCTGTCATAGATCTTTCTAGTGATCACAAACATTTTCTATTTTCCCTCTTTCATAACATGGCCGAAAAATGATATATACGCAGCGAATAGATGGAAATTCACAGTAAAAAGGTGCAAATTATATGGCAACATGATCTTAAACAGAAAAGTGACTGAAAATATGTAGAGAAATTACAATTACACAGTAAATAAACAAATAGCACAGCAAAAAAAAAAATATATTACAAATTAACAAAAAAAAATCGTTGGAATTACCTAGCACACACACACACAAAGTCAAGTACAGCAGTCCAAAAAACAGGGCAAACATGGAATTAACAATCAGAGCAAGACAAAACCAAAAGTGCAGGATTTAGTGAAAACGATTTTGGGGCAGCACATCGTCCAAAGGCGATGTGCTTCGGGGCAGCACATCGGCAGGCAACAAATCAGCTAGCAAATTACATCGTTGGGCAGCACTCGGCCAGGCAGCACAACGCTGCAAGTCGGGCAGCACATACAGGCAGCAGCATCGGGGCACATCGTCCAGGTAAGCATCGTCCACTGCAGCAGGCGTCGGGGCAGCACATCGTTTCAAGCAGGAGGGCAGCACATCGTCCAGGCAGCAGCGTCAGGGCAGCACATCGTCCAGGCAGCAAATCGTCCAGGCAGGAGGGCAGGGTAGCCAGGCAGCACACACAATCGTCCAGGCCAGCAGGCGTCAGGGCAGCACATCGTCAGGCGTCGGGGCAGCACATCGTCAAGGCGTCGGGGCAGCACATCGTCCAGGCGTCGGGCAGCACATCGTCCAGGCAAAAGCACATTCCAGGCGTCGGGGCAGCACATCGTCCAGGCAGCAGGCGTCGGGGCAGCACATCGTCCAGGCGTCGGGGCAGCACATCGTCCAGGCAGCATCGTCCAGGCGTCGGGCAGGGCGCGCTCGGGGCACATCGTCGGGGCAGCACATCGTCCAGGCAGCAGGCGTCGGGGCAGCACATCGTCCAGGCAGCAGGCGTCGGGGCAGCACATCGTCCAGGCAGCAGGCGTCGGGGCAGCACATCATCCGAGCAGCAGGCGTCGGGGCAGCACATCATCCGAGCAGCAGGCGTCTGGGCAGCAGGCATCGTCCAGGCAATTACACAGCAGACAAAAAAATGAAATTATATTGCAATCACAAAATTGATTTTTTTACAGCAACAAAAATTTCGATTTTATAGCAATATGACCACCTCTTTAAGTCTTCGAGTCCAAGCGAACGCATCATAGTTTCATTTCATTTACGCAGCGATCATCATCATCATCATCATGTGCCTTGCCGAATGGCGTGGGCGATCATGCCTCTCCATAATCCGCGATCTCCTGCAGCATATATAAGTTCGTGTGTGGACACACCTCCATGCCATGCAACAAGACTGTCAAGCGTCTTCTCTCGTTGTCTTCCTCTATCCCTCCTTCCACAGATCTTTCCAGTGATCACATGTTCTATTTTCCCTCTTCTCATAACATGGCCGAAAAATGATATATACGCAGCGATATAGATTTTAATTCCACAGTAAAAATATTCCAATTATATGGCAACATGATTTAAGCAGAAAAGTGACTGAAAATATGTAGAGAAAGTACAATAGCACAGTAAAATAAATTAAATAGTACAGCCAAAAAAAAGAGTGAAATAATATAGCCAAAAAAAAAAAAAAAAAAAACACAGTGGAATTACATAGCCACACACACACACAAAGTGCAATTACATAGTCCAAAAACATTTCAAATTACATAGCAAAACTTACACAAAAAGAGAGATTACTAAGATCGGGGCAGCACATCGTCCAGGCAGCACATCGTCCGGGCATCAAGCGTTGGGGCAGCACACCGTCTAGGCGTCGGGGCAGCACATCGTCCAGGCAGCAGGCGTCGGAGCAGCACATCGTCCAGGCAGGAGGGCAGCACATCGACCAGGCAGCAGGCGTCGGGGCAGCACATCGTCCAGGCAGGAGGGCAGCACATCGTCCAGGCAGCAGGCGTCGGGGCAGCACATCGTCCAGGCAGGAGGGCAGCACATCGTCCAGGCAGCAGGCGTCGGGGCAGCACATCGTCCAGGCAGGAGGGCAGCACATCGTCCAGGCAGGGGGCAGCACATCGTCCAGGCAGGAGGGCAGCACATCGTCCAGGCAGGAGGGCAGCACATCGTCCAGGCAGCAGGCGTCGGGGCAGCACATCGTCCAGGCGTCGGGGCAGCACATCGTCCAGGCGTCGGGGCAGCACATCGTCCAGGCGTCGGGGCAGCACATCGTCCAGGCGTCGGGGCAGCACATCGTCCAGGCAGCAGGCGTCGGGGCAGCACATCGTCCAGGCAGCAGGCGTCGGGGCAGCACATCGTCGGGGCAGCAGGCGTCGGGGCAGCAGGCGTCGGGGCAGCAGGCGTCGGGGCAGCACATCGTCCAGGCAGCAGGCGTCGGGGCAGCACATCGTCCAGGCAGCAGGCGTCGGGGCAGCACATCATCCAGGCAGCAGGCGTCGGGGCAGCACATCATCCGAGCAGCAGGCGTCGGGGCAGCACATCGTCCGGGCAGCAGGCGTCTGGGCAGCAGGCATCGTCCAGGCAATTACACAGCAGACAAAAAAATGAAATTATATTGCAATCACAAAATTGATTTTTTTACAGCAACAAAAATTTCGATTTTATAGCAATATGACCACCTCTTTAAGTCTTCGAGTCCAAGGGAACGCATCATAGTTTCATTTCATTTACGCAGCGATCATCATCATCATCATGTGCCTTGCCGACTGGCGTGGGCGATCATGCCTCTCCATAATCCGCTATCTCCTGCAGCATATATAAGTTCGTGTGTGGACACACCTCCATGCCATGCAACAAGACTGTCAAGCGTCTTCTCTCGTTGTCTTCCTCTATCCCTCCTTCCACAGATCTTTCCAGTGATCACATGTTCTATTTTCCCTCTTCTCATAACATGGCCGAAAAATGATATATACGCAGCGATATAGATTTTAATTCCACAGTAAAAATATTCCAATTATATGGCAACATGATTTAAACAGAAAAGTGACTCAAAATATGTAGAGAAAGTACAATTACACAGTAAAATAAATTAAATAGTACAGCCAAAAAAAAAGAGTGAAATAACATAGCCAAAAAAAAAAAAAAAAAAAACAGTGGAATTACATAGCCACACACACACAAAGTGCAATTACATAGTCCAAAAAACATTTCAAATTACATAGCCACACTTACACAAAAAGAGAGATTACTAAGATCGGGGCAGCACATCGTCCGGGCAGCACATCGTCCGGGCAGCACAGCGTTGGGGCGTTGGGCAGCACATCGTCCAGGCAGCAGCGTCGGGGCAGCACATCGTCCAGGCAGCAGCGTCGGGCAGCACATCGTCCAGGCAGCAGGCGTCAGCAGCACATCGTCCAGGCAGGCAGGGCAGCACATCGTCCCAGGCAGCAGGCGTCGGGGCAGCACATCGTCCAGCACATCAGCAGGCGTCGGGCAGCACATCGTCCAGGCAGCAGGCGTCGCAGGGCAGCAGGCAGTCCAGGTCAGGCAGCACATCGTCCAGGCAGCAGGCGTCGTAGGCAGGCAGCACATCGCGGGGCAGCACATCGTCAGGGCAGGCAGCACATCGGCCGGCGGGGCGTCGGGCACATCGTCCAGGCAGGAGGGCAGCACATCGTCCAGGCAGGAGGGCAGCACATCGTCCAGGCAGCAGGCGTCGGGGCAGCACATCGTCCAGGCGTCGGGGCAGCACATCGTCCAGGCAGCAGGCGTCGGGGCAGCACATCGTCCAGGCGTCGGGGCAGCACATCGTCCAGGCGTCGGGGCAGCAGGCGTCAGGGCAGGGCAGCACATCGTCGGGGCAGCACATCGTCGGGGCAGCACATCGGCAGGCATCGCAGGCGTCGGGCAGCAGGCGTCGCAGTCGGGGCAGCACATCGTCCAGGCAGCAGGCGTCGGGGCAGCAGGCGTCGGGGCAGCACATCGTCCAGGCAGCAGGCGTCGGCAGCACATCGGCAGCAGCATCGTCCAGGGCATCGTCGGGGCAGCAGGCGTCGGGGCAGCACGTCGCAGCACATCAGGCAGCAGGCGTCGGGGCAGCACATCATCCGAGCAGCAGGCGTCGGGGCAGCACATCATCCGAGCAGCAGGCGTCTGGGCAGCAGGCATCGTCCAGGCAATTACACAGCAGACAAAAAAATGAAATTATATTGCAATCACAAAATTGATTTTTTTACAGCAACAAAAATTTCGATTTTATAGCAATATGACCACCTCTTTAAGTCTTCGAGTCCAAGCGAACGCATCATAGTTTCATTTCATTTACGCAGCGATCATCATCATCATGTGCCTTGCCGACTGGCGTGGGCGATCATGCCTCTCCATAATCCGCGATCTCCTGCAGCATATATCAGTTCGTGTGTTGACACACCTCCATGCCATGCAACAAGACTGTCAAGCGTCTTCTCTCGTTGTTATAGTCTATTCCTCCTTCCACAGATCTTTCTAGTGATCACAACATGTTCTATTTTCCCTCTTCTCATAACATGGCCGAAAAATGATATATACGCAGCGATATAGATTGAAATTCCACAGTAAAAATATTCCAATTATATGGCAACATGATTTAAACAGAAAAGTGACTGAAAATATGTAGATAAATTACAATTACACAGTAAAATAAATTAAATAGCACAGCCAAAAAAAAAAAAAAAAAAGTGAAATAACAGCAAAAAAAAAAAAAAACTGGAATTACATAGCCACACACACACACAAAGTGCAATTACATAGTCCAAAAAACATTTCAAATTACATAGCCACACTTACACAAAAAGAGAGATTACTAAGATCGGGGCAGCACATCGTCCAGGCAGCACATCGTCCGGGCAGCAAGCGTTGGGGCAGCACACCGTCCAGGCGTCGGGGCAGCACATCGTCCAGGCAGCAGGCGTCGGAGCAGCACATCGTCCAGGCAGCAGGCGTCGGGGCAGCACATCGTCCAGGCAGCAGGCGTCGGGGCAGCAGGTGTCGGGGCAGCACATCGTCCAGGCAGCAGGCGTCGGGGCAGCACATCGTTCAGGCAGCAGGCGTCGGGGCAGCACATCGTCCAGGCAGCACATCATCCGGGCAGCAGGCGTCGGGGCAGCACATCATCCGAGCAGCAGGCGCCGGGGCAGCACATCGTCCGGGCAGCAAAAAAAAAAAAAAAAAAACTGTGGAATTACAGGCATCGTCCAGGCAATACACAAAACCAAAAATTAAATTACACAACAGCCAAAAAAATTAAAATACACAGCCAAAAAAAAATTACACAGCAAACAAAAAATGAAATTACATTGCAAATACAAAATTGATTTTTTTTTACAGCAAAAAAACTTTAAATTTCATAACAATATGATTAACTCTTAACTCTTTGAGTCCCAGAAAACGCATCATACTTTCATAGGTCTTAACTAGAAGCCCAATGAACAAATGATTTGTCGATTTCAGTCTCTCTTTACTACCCATTGGGCCTCTGATGCTAAACCCCCTGGGACTCTAGAGAGTAAAGTCCCAGGAAACGCATCACGGGCTAATTTGTTTAAACGGCCTAATCGATACGTGACAAGTGAAGGTTTTTAATCAACCACTGACCTGTTATAAAACGCAGACCGCCCAATTTCAACTTCCTTTAGAGTTCTTTGTTTCTGATATCGGGCGTGCTCATTTAGAAAAGTGGGTTGAAAGAGAAAAATATAGTAAATTTACAAGATTCACCTAGTTACTAGGTGTTTGTTTTAAAAAAATATGGCCACCAAGCAGTATTCTACGTGGGATGCCAACATGATTTACGGTTTTAGAAGCCTCAAATTTAAAAAAGAACGTGTTTTCCTTTAGATTCATTCAGTTAGATAAAATTGTGAAAAAGACATGTTTCAGTCATTTATAGAGTCAAACTGATGAGAAATATGTTTAATGACATCTCAGGCGGACATCTCGGGACATGGACACTTTAGGAAGGTGCAAACAACAACATCTTAGGCGGCTGTGGGACAGTACTGAAACTAACTTAAGTAAGATCAAAGAAAAACAGCAGTCAAATTTATATTACAAAGAAAGAAACAAATATTGTCATTTCTGCAGCGACATAGATTGAAATTCCACAGTAAAAATATTGCAATAATATGGCAACATGACTTAAAATAAATAAAATTATACAGCCCAAAAAAAAAAAAAAAAAAAAAAAAAAAAGAGTGAAATAACAGCTAAAAAACAAACGAGTCGAATTACATAGCCTCAAAGAACAAAACAAAAGTGCAATAACATAGTCCTCAAAAAAATTTGAAATTACATAGCCAAAAAAAGAAACTACATAGCCACACACACAAAAAAGAGAGTTTACATAGCCATACACACACAAAAAAGAGAAATTACACAGCCACCAAAAAAAAGGAAATTACACAGCCAAAAAACCATAAAATTACAGCCAAAAATAAATGTTACTACATAGAAGGAAAAAACATTCAATTACACAGCCAAAAAATTATGCAATTAGACAGCCATTAAAAAATAAATTACACAGCCAAACAATTTTTTTTTAAATTGCACAACAAACAAAAAATTAAATTACACAGCAAACAAAAAATAAAATTACACTGCCAAAAAATTAAATTACACAGCTAATAAAAAATAAAATTACATTTCAAACACAAAATTTATTTTTTTACAGCAAAAAACTTAAGATTTTACAACAATATGATTAAAAATAATATGGCCACCAAGCAGTATTCTACGTGGATGCCAACATGATTTACGGCTTTAGAAGGTTAAAATTAAAAAAAAGAACATGTTTTTTTTAAGATTCATTTGAAGTTAGATAGATAAAATTGTGAAATAGACATGTTTCAGCCATTTATAGAGTAAAACTTTGATGAGGGATATGTCTTATGTGTACCTCACGTGAAGGGTTGTCGGTTGATGTGTTGACCTGTCGTCAGCTGATGTGTTGATCTGTTGTCGGCTGATGTGTTGACCTGTTGTCGGCTGACATGTTGACCTGTTGTTGGCAGATGTGTTGACCTGTCATCGGCTGACATGTTGACGTGTTGTCAGCTGACATGTTGACCTGTTGTCAGCTGACATGTTGACCTGTTGTCGGCTGATGTGTTGACCTGTTGTCGGCTGACATGTTGATCTGTTGTTGGCTGATGTGTTGACCTGTCGACAGCTGATGTGTTGACCTGTTGTCGGCTGACATGTTGACCTGTTGTCAGCTGACATGTTGACCTGTTGTCGGCTGAGTGTTGACCTGTTGTCGGCTGATGTGTTGACCTGTCGTCGGCTGACATGTTGACCTGTCGCAGCTGATGTCTTGACCTGCCATTGGGTGACAGAATGTAACGAATAAATGTAAAAACAATATAACAGAATGCAACAACAGAAGGTAAAGACAGAATGTAATAACAGAAGATAAAGACAAAGTGTTACAACAGAATGTAACAACAAAATGTAAAAACAGAATGTAACAACAGAATAAACAACAGAATGTAACAACATAATGTAACAACAAAAAGTAAAGACAGAATGTAATGAGAGTTTGTACAAACTGCCCTGATCTATTAAAAGGACATATGTCCAATGACCCCGTGGCTTTAAAGAGAATCCCACAATTTGTTGTTCTGAGTCCTCTGCTGCTTTGACACACAAATGTCTATCCTCCAGCAAAACAGTAAATGAGTGACAGCATCTTCATCCATACTCCATGCTATCAGTGCCAGACAGGAACAATGAAATGTCAGCGGTTCTCAAACTGGGTGCCGCAGCACCCAAGGGTGTACGCTTACATCATATCACTCTGGCCATTAGTTTTTTATGTACGCTTACATTATATCACACTGGCCATTAGTTTTTTATGTACACTTACATCATATCACTCTAGCCATTAGTTTGGTATGTACACTTACATCATATCATTCTGGTTATTAGTTTTTTTTTATGTACGCTTACATCATATCACTCTGGCCATTAGTTTTTTATGTACACTTACATCATATCACTCTGGCCATTAGTTTTTTTTATGTAAGCTTACATCATATCACACTGGCCATTAGTTTTTATGTACACTAACATTATATCACTCTGACCATTAGTTTTTTTATGTACGGCTCTGGCCATTAGTTTTGAATGTATGCTTACATTTTAAAAAAAAACAGAAATAGGAGCAGACTTTCTGGGTCAAGTCATTTGATCTTTAAGGCCCAAACAACGGTGTGAGCGTAGTTTGAGAAGTTCCTTTCTGCCCAAACAACGGTGTTATCGTCACTTGCGTGTCTCTTACATTTTGCTTCGCACGCGCGTTCGTACTAGTTTCTAATGTTTGGAGGTACAAATAACCTATTCAGGGAAAATAACTCTGCCGACATCCTTTTAGTTTCATTTCTTGGACTAAACCACACGTGGATAATTTGAGAGGAAAAAATCATCAAAATTTTTTTGAAAGTTCATTTTCTAAGTTCGTTTTTGAGTGCACTGAATATCAATGTTCTAACCACAAGAACAGGTCGCAAAATGCGCCCTTTTGCGGCCGAAACTCTGAAATTGTTTCAGTCAGATGTTTTTAATTGTGATAATGATAATAAAAATTTAGATTTTTCGTAAAGTGATTCGGACAGTGAATTTTCACCAGTGAAGCTGAGCGATCAGCTGTTCGGAATCTAGCGATTCTGATGAGTTTGTTATACAGACAATGTCCCATAGTACCGTATTTATAGTGTAAGAGAAGGAAAGTGCTCTAAACAAAGAGATAGTACTATACTATGGCTAAGCTACATTGAAATCATCGCAGCTACAGTCTGTAAATAACTGTACAAAGTGAATAGTAAATAGTGTGTGTTATGGCTCATTTTTCTGCCATTTTTTCTCTGAAATTTTGCTTAGGACTCGGTGGGAACTAAGAGCCCCTGAGTGATAAACTAACCCAGAAAGTTATCATAACTTTAGAATATGTTAGAAAATTGAACAAACTTTGAAGTTTTGTTCTCAAATTTGGATATTTACTATTCTTGTGGCTGCAAAACCATGGTAAGTGAAGAGTTTTTTGTGTGAAATGTTGTCCTTGTGAAATTAACACCTGCTGAATTCTTCTTGTCCACTAACTATAACGAAATCAAACAAACACTTATCATCAGATTCAGAATGTACACTCATTTCTCTTTAAAAAAATACATACTGTTTTAGGGATAAGAAGTATATTACAATCTCTACAGCCTTTCTTGTACACCCACCCCTCTGCCATTTTTGTAAAGGGAAATTAATGTGGGCCAAGTCTGTCAAAATTCATGGGCCTGAAAGAGTTAACTCTTTGAATCACAAGGAACGCATCATATGTTCATTGATTCCTACCTAGAAGCCCAATGAACGCAAGATGCGCTGATTTTACATCTCTCTGACTACCCCTTGGGCCTGTGATGCTAAACCTCCTGGGACTCAAAGAGTTGAGTATCAAAACTGCTTTATGGGTAGGTGTTGCGCAAAAAATTGTTTGCCCAAGAAGGGTGCAGCGAGGAAAAAAGTTTGAGAACCGCTGGAATAGGGCTACGACTACCAGTATTAGAAAGAAAGTCAGGACAAGACCATGTCTGGATTATATTGACAGAGAAAAAATGAAATGGTTCAGCCATCTAGTTAGAATGCAGCCAGACTAAACTGCATATGAGACTTTTTACAAGAACATATATGGGAGGAAGGCAAGGGGAATACCAAGAAAGAGATGGAGAAATGGTGTAACTGAAACCTGCACACATAAAAACAACAACAACAAATCCACCATGTAAGCCCCCCAAGAAGTGCAAGACAAGCACAGAAAACCACAACAGTGGGTTTTAACATGACATCAGTGAGACAACAAACAAAGAAAGAAAGAACGAGTCCTTCTCTACAGGAATACCTACCTCGTTGTTGGTGACTGAATCTGAACATGTGGTGCTTATCAAAGATGACATGGGCTCCAGTCTTCAAAAACCATCAATGATATTTGACATTGCAGAGAGCACCCTCAGAGGGTATATGAGGTTTACAGTGCCTGCAAGAAGTAATGTAAATCTGTCAAAATGTATGTTAACCTGGAGCAACACATTCTAAATCAGCAACAACAACAAAATTATACAAGGCCCAACAATTAAGTAATGAGACTGGTTTTATTACGGCCAAGACAAAAGTGCTATCTATGAAGCAAAGAATGAAATCCAAATGACAAAAAAGCCGCCATTTTATTGACCTAGTTAGATCTGCATTGTTACAAAATTAGCATGAAGCAAAAATCTAACCGCTGGCCCGATTTGCCGGGAATTTCCTAACCAGCCGCTATACTGCTGGCCCGATTTTTCGGGAATTTACGTGATAAATATGCGTCAGACTAAAAATAACCAGCCAATCGCTATCAGACTTCGTTGTTAGTCAACGTGTGTTGAGATTTCTTTGTGTGGTTTGATGTGAAAAAAATTTGGAAAATATTTAATGAAACAAGCGGCTTCGACAAGAAAGTGACAGAGGTTCAGGTTTTTCACAGTCCAACAGGTGATCAATACTTTGGTTAATTCAGACTGTGAATACGTTCATGAAGAATACGTTCACAGTTGAAGCGACACAGTCATGAAAATTATACATTAAAACTAGATCGATAGTAAGATAAAGGGCGTATCCCATAACAGCAACATCTGGTGCTTACTTTATGAAACAAGACTGATCCTACTAGGTGGATTGGCACACAAAGGTGGTATTCATGATTCAAAAGTGGTGTAGAAATGATTACTAATGCAACTAGACCTAAACGCCCAATTTCTGTTTGTAATGATTAATTCATAGCAAAAGTCACAGAGCGGTTACAAGAAGATCGTTGTTTTACTGTCAGAATGATGGCAGATGAATCTGGTGTTACTAGAGAGACCCTTCATAAAATTTGAGTGCAAGATTTTAGCCAGAAAAAAAGTTGCTTGCAGATTTGTACCACATTCGTTGCCTGATGACCAAAAACATCAACGAGATATAATTAAAACAGAAATTTTTGGCCACAAAACAAGTCATTAATTCAGTTGTTAAGGCATGCATCTAAGTCTTAAGTCATGTGTCTAGTTCTAAGTAATTTATACAGTTATTAAAGCATGCATCTAATTCTAAAGTCATGTGTCTAGTTCTAAGTAATTTATACAGTTGTTAAGGCATGCATCTAATTCTAAAGTCACGTGTCTAGTTCTTAGTAATTGATACAGTTTCATGCAAATTCTAAAGAATGTGTCTAGTTCTAAGTAATTTATACAGTTATTAAAGCATGCATCTAATTCTAAAGTCATGTGTCTAGTTCTAAGTAATTTATACAGTTGTTAAGGCATGCATCTAATTCTCAAGTCATGTGTCTAGTTCTAAGTAATTTATACAGTTGTTAAGGCATGCATCTAATTCTAAAGTCATGTGTCTAGTTCTAAGTAATTTATAAAGTTATTAAAGCATGCATCTAATTCTTAAGTCATGTGTCTAGTTTTAAGTAATTTATGCAGTTGTTAAGGCATGCATATAATTCTTAAGTCTTGTGTCTAGTTCTAAGCAATTTATACAGTTGTTAAGGCATGCATCTAATTCTAAAGTCTTGTGTCTAGTTCTAAGTAATTTATACAGTTAAGGCATGCATCTAATTCTAAAGTCATGTGTCTAGTTCTAAGTAATTTATACAGTTGTTAAGGCATGCATCTAATTCTTAAGTCATGTGTCTAGTTCTAAGTAATTTATACAGTTGTTAAGGCATGCATCTAATTCTAAAGTCATGTGTCTAGTTCTAAGTAATTTATACAGTTAAGGCATGCATCTAATTCTAAAGTCATGTGTCTAGTTCTAAGTAATTTATACAGTTATTAAAGCATGCATCTAATTCTAAAGTCATGTTTCTAGTTCTAAGTAATTTATACAGTTGTTAAGGCATGCATCTAATTCTAAAGTCATGTGTCTAGTTCTAAGTAATTTATACAGTTATTAAAGCATGCATCTAATTCTAAAGTCATGTGTCTAGTTCTAAGTAATTTATACAGTTGTTAAGGCATGCATCTAATTCTTAAGTCTTGTGTCTAGTTCTAAGCAATTTATTCAGTTGTTAAGGCATGCATCAAATTGTAAAGTCATGTGTCTAGCTCTAAGTAATTTATACAGTTAAGGCATGCATCTAATTCTAAAGTCATGTGTCTAGTTAAGTAATTTATACAGTTGTTAAGGCATGCATCTAATTCTTAAGTCATGTGTCTAGTTCTAAGTAATTTATACAGTTGTTAAGGCATGCATCTAATTCTAAAGTCATGTATCTAGTTCTAAGTAATTTATGAAGTTGTTAAGGCATGCATCTAATTCTAAAGTCATGTGTCTAGTTCTAAGTAATTTATACAGTTGTTAAGGCATGCATCTAATTCTAAAGTCATGTGTCTAGTTCTAAGTAATTTATACAGTTGTTAAGGCATGCATCTAATTCTAAAGTCATGTGTCTAGTTCTAATTAATTTATAAAGTTGTTAAAGCATGCATCTAATTCTAAAGTCATGTGTCTAGTTCTAAGTAATTTATACAGTTGTTAAAGCATGCATCTAATTCTAAAGTCATGTATCTAGTTCTAAGTAATTTATACAGTTGTTAAAGCATGCATCTAATTCTAAAGTCATGTGTCTAGTTCTAAGTAATTTATACAGTTGTTAAAGCATGCATCTAATTCTAAAGTCATGTGTCTAGTTCTAAGTAATTGATGTTGAGAACTTCAACCTTCAAGTGCTGACTGATCTATAAAAACACAAGTCTAGCCTTAAAATGGGTATTAGGTAAAGTTATGGGAAGTAAAGGTGGCTGTCATGTGTAACAATGACATAAAAGTAGACAGCAAATGTTTCAGTATTAATTTCTTCTTTCTTTCTTTCTTTAGTTTCCTCATCAAAGTGTTGGGGCCTCATCAAAGTGTTGGGAGGATATGTTGGGATCTCCTGTGTGCTCTTTCTAATGGCTGCATATATTTGTCTTTCTTAGTTGAATGCAGTTGTTGATGTTTCATATTTGGCCTGGCTGTATCATTATACAGAAATAAAGGACCCTCTTCACAGGATTAGCCCCCTTTGGGTATATGGTGCTAGACCTAAACTGTATATAACCAATAACACTTGATGGTTAATGATGCCAATTTCATGCCAGCCGCTTTTAGTTCCCAGGACATTTCCTAATGCCAATTTGGAGGTGGGTCAATCTAAGAGCCCTAGATCATTAATATAGAATAAAACCAACTTGACTTCCAAATCAACGCAGACTAAAACCGGTACAGGGTAATCTGCTGGGAGGTAAAGGTGGCCGGACTGATGTTAACTACTGGTCTATAAATTCCATTAGGTCTAACATTATACCCCAGACTCTTAAAGATGGGGAAATGGTTTTTTACTTTGAACCCACCGTGCCAGAAGGTAAGTGTCTGTCTGTGTACTGCTGCAGATCAAATGCTTTGTATGGTGTACTACAACAATACTCAGCTTCTAAAATCCACAGTAACACATTGCACTGCTTCTCTATCCTGGTAACACATTGCACTGCTTCTCTATACATCCTGGTAACACATTGCACTGCTTCTCTATACATCATTGTAACACATTGCACTGCTTCTCTATACATCCTGGTAACACATTGCACTGTTGTTCTCTATAGACATCATTTTGGACCACATTGCACTCTTCTCTATACATCAAGGTAACACATTGCACTGCTTCTCTATACATCCTTGTAACACATATGCACTGCTTCTCTATACAAAAAAACACATTACAGAGCTTCTCTATACATCCTTGTGAACACATTGCACTGCTTCTCTATACATCCTGGTAACACATTGCACTGCTTCTCTATACATCCAAAGGTTACACATTTGCACTGTGTTTCTCTATACATCCTGGTAACAGGGATGCACTGCTTCTGCCTCATACATCCTGGTAACACATTGCACTGCTTCTTTATACATCCTGGTAACACATTGCACTGCTTCTCTATACATCCTGGTAACACATTGCACTGCTTCTCTATACATCCTGGTAACACATTGCACTGCTTCTCTATACATCCTGGTAACACATTGCACTGCTTCTCTATCCTGGTAACACATCGCACTGCTTCTCTATCCTGGTAACACATTGCACTGCTTCTCTATCCTGGTAACACATTGCACTGCTTCTTTATACATCCTGGTAACACATTGCACTGCTTCTCTGCACACATCCTACAAACCACATTGTACTGCTTCTCTATCCTGGTAACACATTGCACTGCTTCTCTATCCTGGTAACACATTGCACTGCTTCTCTATCCTGGTAACACATTGCACTGCTTCTCTACCTGGTAACACATGTTAACTGCTTCTCTATCCTGGTAACACATTGCACTGCTTCTCTATCCTGGTAACACATTGCACTGCTTCTCTATACATCCTGGTAACACATTGCACTGCTTCTCTATACATCCTGGTAACACATTGCACTGCTTCTCTATCCTGGTAACACATTGCACTGCTTCTCTATCCTGGTAACACATTGCACTGCTTCTCTATCCTGGTAACACATTGCACTGCTTCTCTATCCTGGTAACACATTGCACTGCTTCTCTATCCTGGTAACACATGCACTGCTTCTCTATCCTGGTAACACATTGCACTGCTTCTCTATACATCCTGATAACACATTGCACTGCTTCTCTATCCTGGTAACACATTGCACTGCTTCTATACACATCCTGGTAACACATTGCACTGCTTATCTATCCTGGTAACACATTGCACTGCTTCTTTATACATCCTGGTAACGCATTGCACTGCTTCTCTATACATCCTGGTAACACATTGCACTGCTTCTCTATACATCCTGGTAACACACTGCACTGCTTCTCTATCCTGGTAACACATTGCACTGCTTCTCTATACATCCTGGCAACGCATTGCACTGCTTCTCTATACATCCTGGTAACACATTGCACTGCTTCTCTATACATCCTGGTAACACATTGCACTGCTTCTCTATACATCCTGGTAACACATTGCACTGCTTCTCTATACATCCTGGTAACACATTGCACTGCTTCTTTATACATCCTGGTAACACATTGCACTGCTTCTCTATACATCCTGGTAACACATTGCAAACAGTCTCTATACATCCTGGTAACACACTTGCACTGCTTCTCTATACGCCTGGTAACACATTGCACTGCTTCTCTATCCTGGTAACACATCGCACTGCTTCTTCTATTCCTGGTAACACATTGCACTGCTTCTCTATATTTCCTGGTAACACATTGCACTGCAGCTTTGGCGTATGTTGGTAACACATGATGCACTGCTTCTCTATACATCCTGGTAACACATTGTATTGCTTCTCTATCCTGGTAACACATTGCACTGCTTCTCTATCCTGGTAACACATCTGCACTGCTTCTCTAGACTGGTAACACATTGCACTGCTTCTCTATCCTGGTAAACACATTGCACTGCTTTCTCTATCCTGGTAACACATTGCACTGCTTCTCTATCCTGGTAACACATTGCACTGCTTCCACATGCTTCTCTATACATGGACATTGCACTCGCTTCTCTATACATCCTGGTAACACATTGCACTGCTTCTCTATCCTGGTAACACATTGCAATCCTGGTGACACTTTTTGTTATGCCGCTTCTCTATTCCTGGTACACATTGCACTGCTTCTCTATCCTGGTAACACATTGCACTGCTTCTATATATCATAAATATAACACATGCACTGCTTCTCTATCCTGGTAACACATTGCACTGCTTAATATACATCCTGATAACACATTGCACTGCTTCTCTATCCTGGTAACACATTGCACTGCTTCTATACACATCCTGGTAACACATTGCACTGCTTATCTATCCTGGTAACACATTGCACTGCTTCTTTATACATCCTGGTAACGCATTGCACTGCTTCTCTATACATCCTGGTAACACATTGCACTGCTTCTCTATACATCCTGGTAACACACTGCACTGCTTCTCTATCCTGGTAACACATTGCACTGCTTCTCTATACATCCTGGCAACGCATTGCACTGCTTCTCTATACATCCTGGTAACACACATCCCCTTGTGGGTTCCATTTTCGGAAAAGAAAAAAAAACAGACAAACTGGTACATAACAAGCATGTCATAAATGGTAACTAATCAAAAGTTTGTGAAACTGGATGAGTTGGCAAAAATGCAGATAGCCCAGCCTAACTGTAAACCACAATGCAATGTGGCAACCACTCTTTTAAGGTGAATGCCAAAGAAGAAGAAAAAGTAGGTAACATACAAAAATTGAAGACTACAATATTTTTACTTACACAAAACTGCCTGCAATCAGCCAATCTCCAGTGTTATAGATACTTGTCTGCATTGTAGACACACTGACACTCCATACATACACCACTGCAGTTGGCCAGTTAGCTCTGGTAGTTACCCAGTGTACTCGGGCAGAATGAGCTCAGTGTTTGGCTCTCAGAGTTAGGCAAACTGGAAAAAGATTCAGAAATCAAATCCTTGTTTTAGTAAAAGTAATTAAAGGTTCCTTTTCCACACCTTTAAGCATATAGGGCACATAGGGCTAGACCTATATTTATATAGATTAATCAGCACAAGATGGGTGATGTGGTCAGCATCACACCGGCCGCCTGTACTTCCCAGGTCTGCACCCGGTACCCACTCAAGGCTGGGTCGACCTGGGAGTCAAGGTCATTTTTGAAAAAAATCCGGCTCCACCAGGGAGCAAACCCATGACCTTCCGATCCACATGCGAGTGTCCGCTAGGCCACAGCAACTCCCACATTCTTGTTTTAGAATTTATAACCTTTTTGCTTTCTTCCTCCAGGCTTGAATTCTATAGGACAAACATGGCATGGTGCACAGGTGTTCAAGGCAATGATCGTGCAGAAAACATCTGGTAGGCAAGACAGTTACCATGACTGGCCCATGACAGGACAGGAATGATGTCATTATTGCCATACAAGCTGCATGTCGCAGAGAAGATCACAACCACAAGCAGGACTCTTTGTCCAGGGTGTTAGACATCAGGGTGCAATCCAGAGAAGACAGATATGAACATTTCATCAAGGGCGCAAGGAATCTGATTATTCAACATAGAATGGGCATGATCAGTTGTTCTACTCCTGTGGAGCTATTAAGGAGGAGATCGGAGCACCTATGGATCCGTCCGGAGTGCTGTGATGATAGTCCTCACAAATCACACACACAGAACAAAGGATGGGAAAAACAATAAAAAAAAGGATACCTGTGCTTACCAGACAACCACGTCAAGCATGACCACGGAGATAACTGTTGCTTTCAGAGCACTCACATGGGTAGCAGCACAAGCGATCACACATGTGGTAATCGTTGCAAACTATGAACATGCTTCAGAAAATCACTACAGAGAGTATACTCTCCAAATGGGTAGAAAGCATTCGAAAGTCACAGTTAACCTCCATCATTTGGGTCTACACACCTGGGTGCTCAGGAGTACATGGTAATGAAAGAGCTAACCAGCTTGCAAGTACGGCATCAATGCAAATGGAAAGAGCTGATATCAATGTTGTACCGACTAAATTGGGGGATAACGGCGAATCTCTGATGCTAACATGACTGTATGACCGAGGAAGTGAGCCTGGTGAAGCATGTCCATGCTGTCTTAAATGTAAAGACAGGAGATAATATAATTAACTCCTCATGGGATCAATCAGTAGAGGTACTTTGGGGTGGCTGCTGCATCGGAAGACTGAGCATGTTTTGGGATGCCCAATGTGCAAAGATATTGCTATAACATAACAACCATCGTGAACACTGGTCACTTTCTAGTTTTTTTTAAACCATTACCTCTTTTTATTCTTTAGCATTTACTTGTAAACTGGCAGTTGGCATATTGTGTTGTTGTTTGCAAGTGTTTAACCTTCAAGGTTATAAGTGGGATATCTACATTGTGTTGTTGTTAGCAAGTATTTAACCTTCAAGGTTATAAGTGGGATGTTTAACCTTCAATGTTATAAGTGGGATTTCTACATTGTGTTGTTGTTTGCAAGTGTTTAACCTTCAAGGTTATAAGTGGGATATCTACATTGTGTTGTTGTTTGCAAGTGTTTAACCTTCAAGGTTATAAGTGGGATATCTACATTGTGTTGTTGTTTGCAAGTGTTTAACCTTCAAGGTTATAAGTGGGATATCTACATTGTGTTGTTGTTTGCAGGTGTTTAACTTCAAGGTTATAAGTGGGATATCTACATTGTGTTGTTGTTTGCAAGTGTTTAACCTTCAATGTTATAAGTGGGATATCTACATTGTCTTGTTGTTTGCAAGTGTTTAACCTTCAAGGTTATAAGTGGGATATCTACATTGTGTTGTTGTTTGCAGGTGTTTAACCTTCAAGGTTATAAGTGGGATATCTACATTGTGTTGTTGTTTGCAGATGTTTAACATTCAAGGTTATAAGTGGGATATCTACATTGTGTTGTTGTCTGCAAGTATTTAACCTTCAATTTTATAAGTGGGATATCTACATTGTGTTGTTGTTTGCAAGTGTTTAACTTTCAAGGTTATAAGTGGGATATCTACATTGTGTTGTTGTTTGCAAGTGTTTAACCTTCAAGGTTATAAGTGGGATGTTTAACCTTCAAGGTTATAAGTGGGATATCTACATTGTGTTGTTGTTTGCAGGTGTTTAACCTTCAAGGTTATAAGTGGGATACATTGTGTTGTTGTCTGCAAGTGTTTAACCTTCAATGTTATAAGTGGGATATCTACATTGTGTTGTTGTTTGCAAGTGTTTAACCTTCAAGGTTATAAGTGGGATATCTACATTGTGTTGTTGTTTGCAAGTGTTTAACCTTCTAGGTTATAAGTGGGATATCTACATTGTGTTGTTGTTTGCAAGTGTTTAACCTTTAAGGTTATAAGTGGGATGTTTAACCTTCAAGGTTATAAGTGGGATATCTACATTGTGTTGTTGTTTGCAAGTATTTAACCTTTAAGGTTATAAGTGGGATATCTACATTGTGTTGTTGTTTGCAGGTGTTTAACCTTCAAGGTTATAAGTGGGATACATTGTGTTGTTGTTTGCAAGTGTTTAACCTTTAAGGTTACAAGTGGGACAACTACATTGTGTTGTTGTTTGCAGGTGTTTAACTTCAAGGTTATAAGTGGGATATCTACATTTGTGTTGTTGTTTGCAAGTGTTTAACCTTCAAGGTTATAAGTGGAATATCTACATTGTGTTGTTGTTTGCAGGTGTTTAACCTTCAAGGTTATAAGTGGGATATCTACATTGTGTTGTTGTCTGCAAGTGTTTAACCTTCAATGTTATAAGTAGGATATCTACATTGTG
Organism: Candidula unifasciata; assembly: GCA_905116865.2. Classification (NCBI taxonomy): domain Eukaryota; kingdom Metazoa; phylum Mollusca; class Gastropoda; order Stylommatophora; family Geomitridae; genus Candidula; species Candidula unifasciata. The sequence goes on from CAJHNH020003757.1 coordinate 490,897, forward strand.
TTGTTGTTTGCAGGTGTTTAACCTTCAAGGTTATAAGTGGGATATCTACATTTGTGTTGTTGTTTGCAAGTGTTTAACCTTCAATGTTATAAGTGGGATATCTACATTGTGTTGTTGTTTGCAGGTGTATAACCTTCAAGGTTATAAGTGGGATATCTACATTGTGTTGTTGTCTGCAAGTGTTTAACCTTCAATGTTATAAGTGGGATATCTACATTGTGTTGTTGTTTGCAGGTGTTCAACCTTCAAGGTTTTAAGTGGGATATCAAGTATTAATCGAATTATCTTCAATATTTTATTTATCATGGAACTTTTTAAGACAATTGTGTAATCTGTACTGTTTCCAATATTGCTGTGTTGGAATCCTTTTGGTCTGTGATTAAGAGAGATTGTACTAAGAATATTTAGATCATATTTACTAGCATTGTGTCATTACAACAAGCGATTACTGCTCACTACAACCAAGTAAAAGTGATTTTTCAAAAATAGCCTGTTGAATCTAAAAGATTAAAATTGGGATGTAGTTTTCATTGAGTTTTGATAGAGATGACAAATGACAGCAACGACATAAACTTACCTAATGCTACATTTGAGGCGTCAATGTCCCGTCAAAAAGTCTTGACCGCTTCTACTGGTGTCAATGGCCGCGGCAAATGAAAATAACAAGCTACCCGCTCTGACCCTGAGCTGATGTCCGGGTCACTGCTAGTTGACAAGTTCAGGGCTGCCGAAATTATTTGAAGAAAAGTACCACAACATTAAAATTGATTAACAGCAGTTAAAGCAGGCGAGGTGCACAAAACAAGAAAGCATTTTTTCTGAAAACAGAAGAATTAATAAATAAATGCGATAAAGTCATCGGAAAAATGGTGCCAGTATTGAAATACAAGCATGTGAATATGAACTCTAAAGGAATGCTGTTCCATGCAATATTCTTAACAACACTATGTTTTAAATGTCACACATGGACAATGTCTCAAGAATACAGATGAAAAAAATAGATACGACATAAACGAAATGTTTATATACCATATGTAACAAGGGAAGATCGATCTATTATCGATCATATCAGGAGGAGAGTCGGCACAAAATCAATATTGAACTATAACGACAGATAATAGATCAAATGGTTTAGCCATGTAAAAAAAAATAACAGAGCATGGAATCACAAACAGCACTAACGGAGAAAGAGTTGGACCAGGAAAATAAGTCTATACAAAGCGAAAAGAAGAGCCGGTTTCAGCAATTGCTTCCTCCCCTGACGATGCGAGGCATTCCTTTAGATGTAGAGATAAGCAGAAGTACCAGTTTATTTTTTTTAAGTAGCAAAGCACATCAATAAGTATATATATATATTATATATATATATATATATATATATATATATATATTATATATATATATATATATATATGTGTGTGTGTGTGTGTGTGTGTGTGTGGAGAGAGAGAGGGAGATAGATAGAGAAGAGAAAGTGAGAGAGAGATTATGTATCCATGTATATCCAGAGTTGTGGCGGCTGCTAGCTGCTGAATTTAATGTCATGGAGCAATAAATGTGATCTTATCCATGCATTTATTGTTGAAGTCTTCAAATGAGAGTGATTCTTTAAAATTCTCTGATACCAAAAGTACAGTTTTACTCGGTAATGGTCAAACAGTACCAAATGTTGCCCAACTTTGGCAGCCCTGTTATTGACCACTTGTCACAGTCAAAGTCAGGGCGTTTCTGAGTTGACCTCTGCACCTCAGCCGGGGATGGTGGACTGACTGTCAGTGTTGGCTTGAGCGATGTTCTTCCGTGTTTCCAGTCTACAGCACTAACATTTCAAGAATGAGAATCACACAGGTGCAAACCCCACAAACCCCGTTTAACCGTATAGCCACATCATCATCATCAAGTGCCTAGCCGACTGGCATGGGCGATTATGCCTCTCCACAGTTGCAAATGTATCAGTGCGTTGAAGCCCCTCCATGCCTTGACTTAAGGCTGTCAAGAATCCTCTTGCGCTGTCTTCCTCGGACTCCCCCCCCCCCCCTCCCCCCCACATATCTTTCCAGTGGTCGCAACATTTTTCAGTTTCCTTTTTGTCATAACATAGCCACAAAATGTTGATTATCTTCTTTCTGATGTTTGTGATAAGGTGTCTTTGAGCCCTCGCATTTTTTAGAACTGCGTTGTAAAATCACATCTCCGAGAACCACTGTTATAGACCAATGGGCACTCGGTGGGTAATTTGGTCAGCATCACGATGGCCGCCTTTACATCCCAGGACTGTACCCGCTACCCATTTAAGGTTGGCTCGACCTGGGAGCACTCAAGGCTGGGTCAACCTAGGAGCCCACATGATTTCTGAAGAAAGTCCGGCTCCGTTAGGGAGCGAACCCACGACCTTCCGATCGGCGGCGAGCGTCTAGCCGCTCCGCCTCGGCGACTCCCCTTCTCTATAAGTACAGACGTAGATATTAGATATGACTAGATCTGCCACTCTCCAGTGGCTTAGCGCAGATATGTGGCACCCGGTATGGAACATTACATCCCCCAGCCCAATTCGTTTAGTCAAAATTGGTGCGGGGTGGGCCATTTTGTCACCAGTCTTAGTAATGACACTCAGGGAGGTCGGTACCCACTCCTACGACACTGCCACTCTTGTATATTCTGTTAACTCTCACAAACATCAGAAACAAACGCGTTAACATTTGATGATCTATCAACCGTGACCGATAACGTTTATCCGCATGACAGGATGATTATTGCAGGCTTGTCAACAATGAGGCTGAAATAAATTGACGTGTAGTAATGCCACTGGAAGCAGAGGCAGAGGTAGACCAAGAGGAATTATGGTGGCTGGCTCAAGACAGTGGCATGGAGGAATATCATTAGTGGAATTGATCCAGAACATCAAGGACCAAGATGGCAGGCACTTGACGGTGATGTGTTAGTGTACAGATCCGCTAAGGTGGACACAGGAGATTTAAAAATTCATAATTTTATAGAGAAAAATAAAAAGATGCATGGCCAGTGTGGGGATCGAACCCACGACATTCGCGTTATTAGCACGACGCTCTAACCAACTGAGCTAACCGGCCGCATGGTATTGCATTCTTGATAATATTTATAAATAAATATTTTAATGAAATTATTATAATATGAATATTACCCAAAGTGGTAGTAAATTATATTGTCTGTTGTGCATAATCTGTATTTTTAATGCAAAACGATCTAATGATTTGAAAACAAAGTTGTAAAATGAAGCAAACTTGACGACCTCGGAAGTAGAAGACCACGAAAAGCAGGGTCAGAGGTCACGGGGCGGCCTCACATACAAGCAAAGACTGACTTCAGTAGGACCACCTGTTCGTCTGACAGCTTGCCCACCACGTGTAGACAACTTGTTCGTTCCTTTTTGTGCTCTCCATCCAGGTTCTACTCTCTCGCCAAATATTACAGCCGAACAAACATGTCCGGAGAGCTAGGTAAGCACCACACTTTAGTGCAACCTGGACACATGTGTCAGATTTGCTCTCTCTAGCTCTAGTGATGTTCACTTTCTCTTCTGCGCCGGGTCCCTCTCTTCTCCGCCCGCCATTATTATTTCTTACTAACTCGGCAATTTGTTTTGCATGTAGAACTGCATATTTTAATTTACAATTGATGTGGTGGACGATCTATGCAGTATTCCAGAATACTGTGGAAATCGACATCCACATACGTGTAGCAGACCTTTCTTTAGCAGGTGCTAAAGTCTATATAATATAAGGCTAAGACTTTCTGCGACCCAACTGCGCATTTGTTTGTAATTTGCTGCCTGCTGGTTTAAGGTTGGTTTAGCCGAAAAAACTGTCTTTAATAAACCATTATGGAAAATCTGTGCTGAGGCACTTACACAGATTAGTAGGCTCTCTTTCCAAAGGCGACCCTAGGAAGACCGTCTTTTGTAACCTAAACTACCAACCATTGGGGACGTTATCCCTTCTTTGTGCAAGTTTACACATTTATGACAGCTCAGAGGTAAGATGGAAAAACAATCAGAATGGCACCACTCGTATTCTATTAGAACTCTCTATGCTGGCTGCTGAAAATGGGGACAAAACGGCACGCTCATGGGAATGCCCAGAGTGCTGTGATTGTAATGTCGGTTCTTGAATCAGCTCAACATAATAGCATTCTTTCATATTTAATTAATATTGTTTGAGATTAGCCCTAACTCTAACTGTAACCCTTAACCCAGTTTGTCCAAACTGAAGTACATAATTTGTTTAGTCTCTGACCTCATTATTTTGATGCATACATCCTTTCTCATGAGAAAGTAAGATTAGTTACAAAAGTGGAAGCAGTAAGGCAGCTTTCAGCTATCCTTCAAATGTTTCCAAATTATCAAGGCCGAAAATATACCCTAACAGGGCGTCAGTCACATGTAAATTGCGGTTTTCTGGCGACTACTGCGGAAAAACTACCGCAGAGAGGTGTCTCCCGCTAACCCTCAGAGCGGGACTAAACTAGATGGCTGGGACAAGAGCAGCAGCTACTGCATCTCCTGCAGCTTCCATCATTTTATTTGCTTGTGAGTCCCAGCCATCTAGTTCAGGCCCGCTACGCATGGCACGGGAGATACTCTCGGCGGTTGAGGTACAGTCGCCGGAAAGAAGTCCACAATTTACATGTGACTGATACCCTGTTAGGGTATATTTTCGGCCTTCATCATTTGGAAACGTTATTCGGAGGATAGCCCAGCTTTGTTATGGCTTGAGAACAGCACAGGCCGACATGTTGTAACAGACTCAGAGCATGCTTTGACAAATTAAAACTCAAGAGCATGTCGTGGATTTGTGTGTGTGTCCAAGATGTTCAGGAGTGGGAGGTAACGAGCAGGCTAATAGATTAGCTACTGGTGTGGTGAAGGCTCTGTAGGATCAAATTGACAGTGCAAAAAGAACAAACAAGACAATCTATGCACTGAAAGACTAATTCAACGGTGGTTGTATAGAGGTTTTGGAAGATAAAAGATTGAAGAGGCGAACTTTTAATAAGGTTGCAGCTGCTACTATTAGCATGTCAGCTCTTAATTGGTTACCAAAGAAGTTCTTGATTCATTCATTCATTCATTCAAGGTTTAAAGAGAATAATTTGCATGAAACTTGATATTTCAGCTTTGTTGAGTGTCTCTGACAAGTCTGGCCTGACAGAGTTTGCCCAGCAACTGTCTGCCCTCGGCTTCAAGCTTGTAGCTTCTGGAGGAACTGCTAAAGCTATCAGGGATGCCAACATTCCAGTCAGGTGCATTGTGGTGACAGTAGATGTTTAGTGTGGCCACTGTCGTTGTGGTTGGTTGAACATTAGTTGTAAATTCACTAGTCTAGTGTAGCCAGTTTATGGTTGGTTTAACTTGAGTTGTAGCCAGTTTATGGTTTGGTTTAACTTGAGTTGTAGCCAGTTTATGGTTTGGTTTAACTTGAGTCGTAGCTAGTTTATGGTTTGGTTTAACTTGAGTTGTAGCCAGTTTATGGTTCATTTAACTTTAGCTGTAGCCAATTTTTGATTGGTTTAAGATAAATACAAAGGAACTCTGGCAACTATGTTTTGAAGGAATTCCAGGGAAATTTGACTACAAACTTAACCAAATGGGGAAGCAGAAAGTGCACAAAACAACACAAATAATGTTTTGGCCTGGCAGCCTTTGTCCGACATGAACTACACAAAGGTAACAAAAGGAGAGGAGAGTATACAGATCTCTTTAAAGGCTGCCCGGCTGAAACGTTATTTGTGTTGTTTTGTGCACATTTTCCTGCTTCCCCATTTGGTAAAGTTTGTATTCAAATTTCCCTGAAATTCCTTATATTAGCTTTACTGCAGTCACCCCCATACTTTCATCTAGGTTTTGGCAGAGTTTGGGATGAGTAGGCCTTAAGTTAAGGTGCTGGCACCTAGGTTTTGTCAGAGTTTGGAATGAGTAGGCCTTAAGTTAAGGCGCTGGCACCTAGGTTATGGGAGAGTTTGGGATGAGTAGGCCTTAAGTTAAGGTGCTGGCACGTAGGTTTTGGCAGAGTTTGAGATGAGTAGGCCTTAAGTTAAGGTGCTGGCACCTAGGTTATGGGAGAGTTTGAGATGAGTAGGCCTTAAGTTAAGGTGCTGGCATCTAGGTTTTGGTAGAGTTTGAGATGAGTAGGCCTTAAGTTAAGGTGCTGGCACCTAGGTTATGGGAGAGTTTGGGATGAGTAGGCCTTAAGTTAAGGTGCTGGCACCTAGGTTATGAGAGAGTTTGGGATGAGTAGGCCTTAAGTTAAGGTGCTGGCATCTAGGTTTTGGTAGAGTTTGAGATGAGTAGGCCTTAAGTTAAGGTGCTGGCACCTAGGTTATGGGAGAGTTTGGGATGAGTAGGCCTTAAGTTAAGGTGCTGGCACGTAGGTTTTGGCAGAGTTTGAGATGAGTAGGCCTTAAGTTAAGGTGCTGGCACCTAGGTTATGGGAGAGTTTGAGATGAGTAGGCCTTAAGTTAAGGTGCTGGCATCTAGGTTTTGGGAGTTGGGAATGAGTAGGCCTTAAGTTAAGGTGCTGGCACCTAGGTTCTGGCAGAGTTTGAGATGAGTAGGCCTTAAGTTAAGGTGCTGGCACCTAGGTTATGGGAGAGTTTGAGATGAGTAGGCCTTAAGTTAAGGTGCTGGCACCTAGGTTATGAGAGAGTTTGAGATGAGTAGGCCTTAAGTTAAGGTGCTGGCACCTAGGTTATGGGAGAGTTTGAGATGAGTAGGCCTTAAGTTAAGGTGCTGGCACCTAGGTTATGAGAGAGTTTGAGATGAGTAGGCCTTAAGTTAAGGTGCTGGCACCTAGGTTATGAGAGAGTTTGGAATGAGTAGACCTTAAGTTAAGGTGCTGGCACCTAGGTTATGAGAGAGTTTGGGATGAGTAGGCCTTAAGTTAAGGTGCTGGCACCTAGGTTATGAGAGAGTTTGGGATGAGTAGGCCTTAAGTTAAGGTGCTGGCACCTAGGTTATGAGAGAGTTTGAGATGAGTAGGCCTTAAGTTAAGGTGCTGGCACCTAGGTTATGAGAGAGTTTGGGATGAGTAGGCCTTAAGTTAAGGTGCTGGCATCTAGGTTTTGGTAGAGTTTGAGATGAGTAGGCCTTAAGTTAAGGTGCTGGCACCTAGGTTTTGGCAGAGTTTGAGATGAGTAGGCCTTAAGTTAAGGTGCTGGCACCTAGGTTATGAGAGAGTTTGAGATGAGTAGGCCTTAAGTTAAGGTGCTGGCACCTAGGTTATGAGAGAGTTTGAGATGAGTAGGCCTTAAGTTAAGGTGCTGGCATCTAGGTTTTGGTAGAGTTTGAGATGAGTAGGCCTTAAGTTAAGGTGCTGGCATCTAGGTTTTGGTAGAGTTTGGGATGAGTAGGCCTTAAGATCAGGCGCTGGCACCTAGGTTTTGGCAGAGTTTGAGATGAGTTGGCCTTAAGTTCAGGCGCTGGCACTTATTAATTGAATTTGTCTGTAAACAGATTTCAGTCCTGCACAGCATCCAGCGTTTTCTGCACTAAAATCAGCTCCAGAGATGGGCGTTGAAGGAATTCATCTTGTATTTTCTTTCATGATATTGTTTGCTAATTGTTTTATTTGTTTGAATTTGTTTTGCCAGTGAGGTTGAAGAGCTGACAGGTGCTCCGGAGATGCTTGGAGGTCGTGTGAAGACACTGCATCCGGCAGTTCATGGAGGTAAATGTGTGAAGTCTGTCATTGTCACCTGAAATAAAACACTGAAACATGTGTGTATGTTTGTTTAATTCCAGATTTTTGGCTGCTGCCTCGTGTAATATGTGTACACACACACATATATATATGCCTGCATTTCCATTCATGCTCAGTCCTCCATGAAAAGGTATCTCTTCTGGTGGTTTCCGTCAGGAGTGGGTTTTGTCTCCTACCCTAAACTGAAGGACACGATAGGTGGGCTTCACCAGGATTTATGATCAGGTCACGTAATCTGGTTACCATCTGAGGCTTCGTTATCCAACAGTCTAATCCTTGCAGCGTTGATATCAGCTTTGTTCACACTGTGCCCGAGGTGGATTATTTTTTAAATTGCTAGTCAGTCTGGAACATGAGTCAAGGAGTTACAGGGACAGCGAGTTACGGGGACGTTGAGCCAGCGAGTTACAGGGACAGCGAGCCAAGGGGTTTACAAGGACAATGAGCCAAGGGGTTCATAGGGACAATAAGCTGAGTTATTGAGACAGTGAGTCATTGGGTTACACTGACAGTCAGAGGTTCACAGGGACATTGAGCCATGGGGTCACAGGGACAGTGAGCAAACCTACACCCCCAAATCTGCGCATGAAGACCAGGTCCATCTGAGTGTGTCTGAAGAGAGGCAGTGTCATTTGTAATTTTAAAAAAATGTAATCCGTGTCTCATTGAAATATTGAAGTGTTTAGGGCATATTTAGAGAAGTATGTTTCTGTAAACTTGCAGGTATTCTGGCCAGGCTCCAGGACTCTGATCAGGCTGACCTCAAAAAACAGAATTATCAAATGATCAGGTGAGAGAGGTCTAGTCTTATTTTTAAAAAATGTTTGTTGTTTTGTTTTTATTATTATTTAAGATTGCCTTTTCTCTTACTGTAGGTTTTTTCAATTGCTGCCTTTGGCATCTTTAATATGTCGTATAGCAGCAGAATTTTTACGCTTATATCGTGCTATGTTTTAGCTATAATGGTAGTGCTATAACCAAGGATGGAAGCCCAGAAAGCAAATTACTTTCCACTATCTATTCCAGGAGTCAAACTTTCATAAACAATAAATGAAATAGATTGGAAAACAAAAACAGTAGATATAACTCAGTGATTTAAACAGAACAAGCCAAATCATTTTTTTGCTGACGTAGTGTGCACCCAGACTCAACAAACATTCGTATAAATTACGTGCGAGCCAAACAGATCCCAGAACATGTCTTTTAAAACTGGCACCTGTTGAGGATTGACAAAGAACATGCGGCTACATCCAGAAGACTTGGTGACTTTGCTTTAGGAAAAACCTTGAGCTGACATACCAGTTTATGTTCCTTTGTGGCTTACGCTTATGATCAGAGATTAGCCAAGTAGTTTTACATGGTTGCATTGTGTGCAGTATTCTAGCAGTTCCTAATGCAGACATTGTTTTATGAACAGTTAGTTGTGTATCCTTTAGAGAACGTTGCAGAACCAACCCCAAAATTTTTTCAGTTTTTTTTAAGGCAAATTTTATGTTCAGTATTTTGCTGTTTTCTGAAACAAATGGCTAATGTTGTGCTCTTCTTTTGTGTTTATTGTTGTCATCCATAAATTTCTAAAATAGAAGTTGCTGTTCTCCAGAATTGTTGTGTGCAACCTGTACCCATTTGTCAAGACCGTCGCTGACCCAAATGTCAAAGTGGAAGATGCAGTTGAACAAGTTGACATTGGTGAGTAGCCATCTTGTCTTCAGTAAATGTATGGGGAGGTACTGTTTTATTGACCCCTTTGGATCTGTTCACATCATCATTGCTGCATTAGACACACAAGTCTTGAAATGTTTGCTTTCTTCTTGGCATTCACTAGCTATCAACTTCAGTTTAAAGTTCTGGTTGTTGTCTTCAGTAAATGTATGGGGAGGTACTGTTTTATTGACCCCTTTGGATCTGTTCACATCATCATTGCTGCATTAGACACACAAGTCTTGAAATGTTTGCTTTCTTCTTGGCATTCACTAGCTATCAACTTCAGTTTAAAGTTCTGGTTGTTCATCCACCTCCCATTTTTAGTCTTATTCCTGAACCCGAGTTTTGCATGCACATCCTTTTTACAGTTCTGGATTATTTGTATGCAGACTGTTGGTTCTTCGCCTTTCAGGCAGATGCACTCTTGACTGAAGGAAACATCCCTAATTAGTTGACTCTTAGGACATGTTAGGGGTACTGGGGGTATTTTCCCTCCACCACACACATGGACCCTCTGAGCTTACATGGGGAATGAGGATATTTTGATATTGTCTGCTTGTGTTCGTCTTTGCGATCGGTTTCATGTGCTCAGATCACATCATTAGGTGGGTTGCCTCTGTGAGCTGCAGGTCCTTGATGGTTCCCCATAGCTTGCTCTGCGCGCTTTGCTCTTGAGGCCACTTGTCTTATTGAAGTTGTAGGTAGAGTGAGCAGGTCTGCAAAATATGCTCTGGTGTTTGGTGGTCCACTGTGGGAACTAGTCTTTATTTTATGCGTGTGATAGTTAAGCCTGCAGTGTCTTGTTTGTAGACGGAAAATTGTATGTTGCTTTCTGTTGAGTCTGCTGATGGAGTCTTGTGATGTTTACTGTTGGTTGTTTCTCTTCAGTTCCTTGTATTTTCCTATGATACGTGTTCTGATTTCTAGTTATGAAAATGAATGGGTGTGTTGTTTCTCTTTTGTAAAAAAAACATTTGTAAGTCTTGTCTGCCAACTTATTTCCTGGTATGTCGCAGTGAGCCAGGATCCGCTGGAGAACAATTTGTTTTGACAGTCTTTTCAACTGGCGGGTCAGTTCTCTTGCCATGTTGTTTTATGGATCCCTCAGAGTGGCCAGGAGGACTGACATGCAGTCACAAAGGAAAACAGTTTTGCTGTTTTTAAATATTGTTTTCCCTCAGGCACTTTAGTTACATCAATGATTGCTTGCTGTTCTGCTCTGAAGTTTGTCTTCAAAAAGTGCATGACATTTCTGGTGTGGAGCTTGTGTTCAGTGTTAATAACAGTTCTTGTGATGTGTACCTAACACACTGTGTAGAGATTTCTAATGAACCGTGTTTGTGCCAGGTGGTGTCACCTTGTTGAGAGCTGCGGCCAAGAACCACGCCAGAGTGACTGTCATTTGTGACCCTCAAGACTACACCAGGTCTGTTATCTCTACCTTGACCTCATTATGTAAAAAACAGGCTGTTGACCTAAAGAATTATCATTGAGGTTATCAAATCTGATCAACACCTGGCAAACAGCATACTTGGTGTAATACAAACTAGATTCATTATTGCACATCACTTTATCATGGCCTATGCTACGTGTCACACTGCATATGTAGCTAGTGCAACATAACGTTTTATTTACATATGGCTTATGCTACAACCCACTTGATTTATATGTGGCCTGAGCTACACAAAACATTACGTGTATGGTTTGTGCTACATATCAAACCTGACATACAGTTAGCAGTCGCAATACATGGTCTGATGCACACGAGGCTGCAGATTCATCAAGATAACATATGCAGGAAAGTGTATGTCATCAAGGTCATACACAGCTGATAAGATAACCAAGAAAGTAGCAATACTGACGCCCGCCCCTGCCTGCTGGCTGTTGACTTGTGTTGTCAGTATATCGCAGTATAAAAGTTCTCAGTTATCTGCTGTGTGAAAGGTGGGTGTTTATAGGGGCCAAATGTGAGACTGGCCTGTGTGCCCAGTTTGTAAGCCTTTGAAAATAAAGTTTGTTTAATCGTTTAGTAGACAGTATAGGCTAAAAGATTGATCACCCTGTTGTTGTTCTCTCCCCCCCCCCCCCCCCCCACCTCTTCATGTGTGGGTTCAGAATTCCCACTCTCCCTGTGTGGGTACAGAATCCCCATTTAGGAGAAAATCTAAATAGATCCACTCTCCCTTAGCCAGCTACTCCTAAAAGGCGACTAAGATTTTGTCAAAATTGTTTTTTTAGGGCCAGAAAGCGCAGGTGTTGTGGCCTAGCTGAAAACAACGCAGCATGCCAACCAACCAGCCTGTTAATGGCAGATGCAGAATAATGACCCATTTACATCTTAATATGCTTGTTTTTGAGAGTTCTATCTGACCTCAACTGGGATTTGAGCAAGAGGGAAGCAAGATGGATGCAGTTGTGTCAGTTATATCTACGCATTCACCAGCTGGAAACTCCGGCAGAAAGTTCTTGTTTTTCAGTCTCTGTACTTTTTTTTAGTCTTGTTCCAGAACCTGAGTATTACTCGGAGGAGCCGCAATGTTTACTGTCTGCCTTTGCTGATGCGTGCTGTGAATTTGGACTAACAGTCAGCAAAAAGAAGGCAACAGTTATGGTTCAAGGTGTCAGTGACAGACCTACAGTCTACATTGACGGTGAAGAACTTGAGACAGTAGACCATTTTACCTATCGGGGTTACACAGTAAATAACAAACTATCGCTGGACCAAGAAATCAACATCAGGATAGGTAAGGCAGCATCAACAATGAGCAGATTGACAAAGAGAGTTTGGGAGAACAGAAAGCTCACAATTAAAACAAAAACCCTTGTCTATCAGGCTAGTGTTCTCAGCACTCTGCTCTATGGCAGTGAAACTTGGTCAAACCTATTTGCACCAAGAGAGACGACTTAATAGCTTTCACATGCGATGCCCAAGAAGAATACTTGGCATTAAGTGGCAGGACAAAATCACAAACACTGAGGTACTGGAAAGAGCAGGTACTACAACAGTCTTTTCCATGCTGAGTCTATGAAGGCTCAGGTGGCTGGGTCACAACTGGAGAATGGGGGATGGCAGAGTCCCTAAGGACATCCTTTATGGTGAATTAAGACAGGAAGAAGATGTCGAGGCTGATCTCTACTACGATATAAAGATGTGTGCAAGCGGGACATGAATGATACAGGTATTGAGGCGGACTCATGGAAACAAAATGCCATGAACTGTGTTGTGTGGAAAGGGCATATCAGGAACGGAATGAGACTGAAGGAAGAAATGAATGCAGAAAAGATGAAAGCTGAGCGTCTGAAAAACATATTAAACACAAATGTTGTTAACAATGGTCCTGAAATCCCATGCTATCATTGTGGAAGACTTCTTGACAAGGGCGGGTCTTGCTAGTCACACTCGCCATCGCCATGGGCTGTGAGTCTCATGGCGCAGTATAACACTAGTCTGGAAAGACGGAAAGGTGCCAATGATATTTATGTTGAAATGTTACACCTCTCCTCAGAGTACTGGATGAAATCAAAGCATCCTCTGAGAAAGACACCGGCCTGGACACAAGGAAAACTTTGGCTGTCAAAGTAAGCGATCATTTTGTCAGAGTGCAGGATTGCAACAAATGTTTGTTTTTCCAGTGTTTGAGTTCTGTTGGGCAAGATTGCTTCCAAAGACTAGCTTTATTCGCCGTTTGGGTAGAGCATCAGGATCACATTGGGAGATCTGAGTTTGATCCTCGATAAGATGATCTATTTCCGCCTGGAACAGTAATACAAATCCTTGCCTGCACTGTTGATGGTGACAGCACTAGCCATGCAGCCATAAAACATGAGGAACATCAACTTCTTCCTGCTCACCTTAACAAATGGTAAATACATGTAGGATGCTAAGTGAGGGCAGAATCTTTGAGACCTGATCTTCTATTTTTACCTGCAATGGAATTTCAGATGTGCATAAATTGCTCATAGCGCAAATATTGTAAAATGCAAGCTCATGAATATAGACACTTAAAGAGCATTGTACTACACAATATTCTTGTCAGTGCTGTGCTGTCAGCTTGAATAGGCTGGGGTGAGCTGAAGATGAATGATTTGAGATACAGGACTGAACATTTTTGTCTATGTTGTGTGTGGTGAATGATTTGAGATACAGGACTGAGCATTTTTGTCTATGTTGTGTGTGTGGTGAATGATTTGAGATACAGGACTGAACATTTTTGTCTATGTTGTGTGTGGTGAATGATTTGAGATACAGGACTGAGCATTTTTGTCTATGTTGTGTGTGGTGAATGATTTGAGGTACAGGACTGAACATTTTTGTCTATGTTGTGTGTGGTGAATGATTTGAGAGACAGGACTGAACATTTTTGTCTATGTTGTGTGTGGTGAATGATTTGAGATACAGGACTGAACATTTTTGTCTATGTTGTGTGTGGTGAATGATTTGAGATACAGGACTGAACATTTTTGTCTATGTTGTGTGTGGTGAATGATTTGAGGTACAGGACTGAACATTTTTGTCTATGTTGTGTGTGGTGAATGATTTAAGATACAGGACTGAACATTTTTGTCTATGTTGTGTGTGGTGAATGATTTGAGATACAGGACTGAACATTTTTGTCTATGTTGTGTGTGTGGTGAATGATTTGAGATACAGGACTGAACATTTTTGTCTATGTTGTGTGTGGTGAATGATTTGAGATACAGGACTGAACATTTTTGTCTATGTTGTGTGTGTGGTGAATGATTTGAGATACAGGACTGAACATTTTTGTCTATGTTGTGTGTGGTGAATGATTTGAGATACAGGACTGAACATTTTTGTCTATGTTGTGTGTGGTGAATGATTTGAGATACAGGACTGAGCATTTTTGTCTATGTTGTGTGTGGTGAATGATTTGAGATACAGGACTGAACATTTTTGTCTATGTTGTGTGTGGTGAATGATTTGAGATACAGGACTGAGCATTTTTGTCTATGTTGTGTGTGTGGTGAATGATTTGAGATACAGGACTGAACATTTTTGTCTATGTTGTGTGTGGTGAATGATTTGAGATACAGGACTGAACATTTTTGTCTATGTTGTGTGTGGTGAATGATTTGAGGTACAGGACTGAACATTTTTGTCTATGTTGTGTGTGGTGAATGATTTGAGGTACAGGACTGAACATTTTTGTCTATGTTGTGTGTGGTGAATGATTTGAGATACAGGACTGAACATTTTTGTCTATGTTGTGTGTGGTGAATGATTTTTAAGGTACAGGACTGAACATTTTTGTCTATGTTGTGTGTGTGGTGAATGATTTGAGATACATAAATGAGATTTGTTTAGTTGTTTATTGGGTGATTAATTTGCAAATCCAGGTAGCAACAGTGTATTTTAATGAAGCTATGCTGATTCTCTAGTCTGGTTCGTATTACGCCACTTGTAGCAGTGAATGATTTGAGATTATAGTATTACACCACTTGTAGTAGTGAAAGATTTGAGATTATAGTATTAACCCACTTGTAGTAGTGAATGATTTGAGATTATAGTATTACACCACTTGTAGTAGTGAATGATTTGAGATTATAGTATTACACCACTTGTAGTAGTGAATGATTTGAGATTATAGTATTACACCACTTGTAGTAGTAAATGATTTGAGATTATAGTATTACACCACTTGTAGTAGTGAATGATTTGAGATTATAGTATTACACCACTTGTAGTAGTGAATGATTTGAGATTATAGTATTACACCACTTGTAGTAGTGAATGATTTGAGATTATAGTATTACACCACTTGTAGTAGTGAATGATTTGAGATTATAGTATTACACCACTTGTAGTAGTGAATGATTTGAGATTATAGAACTGAGCATTTTTGTTTATATCAAGTGTGGAGAATGATTTGAGGTACAAAAACTATTTTTAGTTGTTTACATCCAGGTGAATCCAGGCTGCAGTTATGTAATTCTGATAATCTGTGATTAGTTTCTTGTCTCGTTCGTATTACACCACTTGTGGTGAATGATTCGAGATACAGGACTGAGCATTATTACTATTTGCATACACCTAGTAAAGAATAATTTGACAATTTGAGATAGCAAAAATAAATTGCTTATATGCCGTGATGATTCTCTAGTCTCGTTCGTATTACACCACTTGTGGTGAATGATTTGAGATTACGGAACTGAGTATATTTCGTTATATTGAATATTGTGAATAATTTAACAATTCCGGGCAGCAACGACGTATTTATATTATGCTGTGATGATTCTCTTGTCTCGTTCGTATTACACCACTTGTGGTGAATGATTTGAGATTACATGACTGAGCGTTATTACTATTTGCATACACCTTTAAAGAATAATTTGACAATTTGAGTTAGCAAAAATATATTGCTTACATGCCGTGATGATACTCTAGTCTCGTTCGTATTACACCACTTGTGGTGAATGATTTGAGATTACATGACTGAGCATTATTACTATTTGCATTCACCTATAAAGAATAATTTGACCATTCGATGTAGCAAAAATATATTTCTTATATGCCGTGATGATTCTCTAGTCTCGTTCGTATTACACCACTTGTGGTGAATGATTTTAGATTACATGACTGAGCGTTATTACTATTTGCATACACCTATAAAGAATAATTTGACCATTCGATGTAGCAAAAATATATTTCTTATATGCCGTGATGATTCTCTAGTCTCGTTCGTATTACACCACTTGTGGTGAATGATTTGAGATTACAGAACTGAGTATATTTCGTTATAGTGAATTGGATGAATAATTTAACAATTCCGGGCAGCGACGACGTATTTATATTATGCTGTGATGATTCTCTTGTCTCGTTTGTATTACACCATTTGTAGTAGTGAATGATTTGAGATGCAGGACTGAGCATTTTTGTTTGTTTATATCATGTGTAGTGAATGATTTAATGTACGGTAATGAGTATTGTTTAGTTATTTATACGAAGGTGAATTCAGTAAGCTGTTATATATTTATGTACCGTGATGATACTCTAGTCTTGTTAATTTTACACCACTTGTAGCAGTGAATGATTTGAGATAAGGACTGAGCATTTTTGTTTGTTAATATCAGATGTGGAGAATGATTTTAGGTACCGAAACTGTTTTTAGTTGTTGCCATCGTAGTGAATCCAGTCTGCAGTTATGTATTTCTGATATGCTGTGATGATTCTCTAGTCTCGTTCGTATTACACCACTTGTGGTGAATGATTTGAGATTATAGAACTGAGCATCTTTATTTGTTTATATAAAGTAAGATTTTTAAAAATTTGACAGTTCTAGACAGCAGCTGTGTATTTTTCTAATGCCATGATGATTTCTCTAGTCTTGTTCGTATTACACCACTTGTGGTGAATGATTTGAGATTACTAAACTGAGTGGCTATAGGTGTTTATATCAAATGGGGTGAATAATTTGCAATTCCAGGCAGCAACAATGTATTTCTTAAATGCTGTGATGGTTTTTGTCTCGTTCGTATTACGCCACTTGTAGTAGTGAATGATTTGAGATTATAGAACTAAGCATTTTTTTTTTTTTTTGTACAGAAACTATTTTTAGTTGTTTACATCCAGGTGAATCCGGCCGGCAGTTATGTAATTCTGATATGCTGTGATGAGTTTCTTGTCTCGTTCGTATTACACCATTTGTGGTGAATGATTCGAGATACAGGACTGAGCATGTTTAGTTGTCTGTATTAAGTGAGATGAATTGTTTGACAGTTCTAGACAGCAGCGGTGTATTTTTTAATGCCATGATGATTCTCTAGTCTCGTTCGTATTACACCACTTGTGGTGAATGATTTGAGATTACATGACTGAGCGTTGTTACTATTTTCATACACCAATAAAGAATAATTTGACAATTTGAGATAGCACAAATGTATTTCTAAGATGCTTTGATGAATATCTAGTCTCGTTCGTATTACACCACTTGTGGTGAATGATTTGAGATTACATTGCTGAGCATTTTGTTTATATCGAGTGTGGTGATTGATTTGAGATTACATAACTATTTTTAGTAGTTTATATTAAGTGAGGTGAATCGCTGGACAGTTCTAGTCAGCAGCGGTGTATTTTTTTTATGCCAAGATTATTTCTCTAGTCTTGTTCGTATTACACCACTTGTGGTGAATGATTTGAGATTACAGAACTGATTATCTTTAGTCGTTTCTATCAAATAGGGTGAATAGTTTGGCAGTTCTAGGCAGTAACGATGTATTTCTATTAATTTATGCTGTGATGATTCTTTTGTCTCGTTCGTATTACACCACTTGTAGTGAATGATTTGAGATTACAGAACTGAGCACTTATCTCTTCTATACACGTCTTGTCCAAGAGTCTCTGCTCTGAGAGTTTTTCCAGTTGGATTAGCATCAGTGAATACATATTTGTTGGGTGTTTAAGGACTTGTCACATATCATGTGACATTTGTGTTATAATAAGTTATAATAAGTTATTTCTTATTGTGACATTGTGGTTTTATTTAAATAATGTAAGTTTCATATCATACTTCTTTTCAATCTTTTATTTAGTGACAGTTTTAAAAATATGTATGTATATATAATTATCCAGTATTCTATCTTTCTGCCCCACAGGCTTTCAACCACACAGCGGACTACGATGCAGCCATATCCAATTACTTCCGGCGCCAGTACAGTGCCGGTGTGTCACAGCTGACACTTAGGTACGGCATGAACCCTCACCAAAAACCTGCCCAGATTTATACAACCCTGCCGGAGTTGCCTCTGAAAGGTTTGCTCATTTTTCTGCACTTTTTGGTTTGTTCACCTTTTTGACTGAAAGTGATTATTCTGTTTGTCATTTAACCCTTTAAATGGATGTAAAAGATGTATTTCTCATGGCCAATCGCTGACTCCATGGATGTAATAGATGTATTTCTCATGGCCAATCGCTGACTCCATGGATGTAAAAGATGTATTTCTCATGGCCAATCGCTGACTCCATGGATGTAATAGATGTATTTCTCATGGCCAATCGCTGACTCCATGGATGTAAAAGATGTATTTCTCATGGCCAATCGCTGACTCCATGGATGTAAAAGATGTATTTCTCATGGCCAATCGCTGACTCCATGGATGTAAAAGATGTATTTCTCATGGCCAATCGCTGACTCCATGGATGTAAAAGATGTATTTCTCATGGCCAATCGCTGACTCCATGGATGTAAAAGATGTATTTCTCATGGCCAATCGCTGACTCCATGGATGTAAAAGATGTATTTCTCATGGCCAATCGCTGACTCCATGGATGTGATAGATGTATTTCTCATGGCCAATTGCTGACTCCATGGATGTGATAGATGTATTTCTCATTGCCAATTGCTTTGACCTTGTCCCAGAACTTGAGTTTGACCTTGGCTCCCAGACTGAGATAGGTACCAGGTAATGTCCTGGGAAGCAAAGTTGGCCGACATGTTGGTGACATCACATCGCCTACTGAGTCTAGAATTGGTCATATTAAGCTTTAAAAAAAAGTCTTAACAGCATATGTTGATGTGCCAGCGGTGAAAGAGAGATGACTATCACTGTTGTAGTGTACCAAATTTCCCTAAATATAAATCGATTCAATGCATATGACACAACAATGTTTTTGGGACTGAAAGTTGGGGGAGGGGTGGGGGGTGTATGATTACACAAAATCTACTATCACTGTATACTCAGAAAGCATGCTGAGGAAGATCAGGTCAGGCATGCTTCGTTCCGGAGGATGGGTGATGATTATTGTCTGGATTTTTTCACCAGTATGCTCCGGTTTGTTGGGAAATGAACAGGCGGACAGACTGGCTGGCTCTGAAGAACTTGGTGGAATACTGATGCATGATAGGGCAGATGTGGGAGAGCGTGTACAATTCTGAGGGAAGTGATAAGTTCTGGCAGATGATCGAGGCTCAGAGGAAAGGCAGGATGGACGTTTAATCAGAATGCTACTGGCACCATTAGTATCGGAACTCATTGCTGGCTGCTGAAGATGGGGATGAAGAACTTGATGGGAATGCCTCGAGTGCTGTGATGTCGGTTCTTGAATCAACTCAACTCTACTATCACTGTATAAGACGCTCACTGTTTTTGAGGCCAGAATTTTTAGGGGGGAAATGGGTGTTTTGTGCTTGGAAGTTGTCATGATGGTCCTGTTGTTTGCCCCATGTTCCAGTGATCAATGGATCTCCTGGCTTCATCAACCTGTGTGATGCTCTCAATGGATATCAGCTGGTGAAGGAACTCAAGCAGGCCTTAGGTCTGCCTGCTGCCACATCATTCAAGCATGTCTCACCAGCAGGTTAGTGCTGTCTTCTCTGTCCTGATGTCAGTACTGCCTTCTCCACCCTGTCACTGCTGTCTTCTCTGTCCTGGGAACAGTTCTGTTTTCTCTTGACTTTAGTAAATGGCATTATGCCCTTTACTAATGTTGTGACAGTGTGCTGTCTTCATTTTGGTTGTTAGTGTACTGTCCTAATGTTGGTTATTGGTGTACTGTCCTAATGTTGATTATTGGTGTGCTGTCCTAATGTTGGTTATTGGTGTGCTGTCCTAATGTTGGTTATTGGTGTGCTGTCCTAATGTTTGTTATTGGTGTACTGTCCTAATGTTGGTTATTGGTGTACTGTCCTAATGTTGGTTATTGGTGTGCTGTCCTAATGTTGGTTATTGGTGTGCTGTCCTAATGTTGGTTATTGGTGTGCTGTCCCAGTGTTGGTGTCCTTCCTCTTATTTGATTGTGTCCTGTCCTAAAGTCACTTGTTGAACCATTCACAGGTGCTGCTGTTGGTATTCCACTATCATCAGACGAAGCTAAGCTGTGTATGGTTGATGATCTGGTCGACTTATCCCCCTTGGCCATCGCCTATGCCAGAGCTAGAGGTAACGATAGCATCACATCTGTTTAATTTTCTTCAGCTCAAATATGACATGCTAAGTTATTTTATGTTGAGACAATCAACAGTGCACATTGGGCATTCCCATGCGGGCTGAGTCTTACGATGCAGGAGCAATCCCAAGTTACCAAAGCTTGTCCCTGGAGAAGTTGGTTATGCTGTATTCATTATAATTGTGGTTATAATGTGTTAGTTGTAATTAATCATGTTGTGTGAACTGTTTGGGTGGGTGACTCTGATACTATGCATAAAACAATCCAAGTCAGCACAAAAACATGCCAAGCATATTGATTCCCACTCTACGCTACCAGTGCCAGACATGGACACTCAGAATAATCCATTTAAAAAAATTAGTAACCACAGAAATAAGATGTTTGAGAACTGTAGAAGTGAAATGGAGGAGGTGAAACCAGAAATGAGGTTATAAAAGAAAATGTTTATACAGCACCAGTTCTAAACGACATACAAAGAAAGCAAATGAAATGGTTTGCCCACTTAGTATACCATACGATGCCATACCGTACAAGGCATACACCAAAAGAGGAGATGGATGTAGAGCACAAATAGACCAATAAGATTGAAAACATCATCATCAGAGAGCCTCTACAACAGTACAATGTGTTTATAATGGAGGTAGCCAGAAGAACAAGAATCTTGTGTTTCCCTTGACAAAGCAATACAAGAGGAAGTGCAGTAGAAGACTGGACCTCCTTGCATGGCTCATTACACACTTTATAGCCTTATTACACGCCAACAAATTAACCATTATCCGCATTTTACGGAAAATATTAAAACTATTCACCTCCTTGGTTTGCCAATGCTTTTTTTGTGTGTGACTAACTGAACTTTTGTTGTGGCCAGGTGCTGACAGAATGTCCTCCTTTGGTGATTTCATTGCCCTCTCTGACGTGTGTGATGTCCCGACCGCCAAGATCATCAACAGGGAGGTCTCTGATGGAGTCGTGGCCCCTGGGTATGAGCCTGCAGCCCTAGACATCCTGAAGAAGAAGAAAAGTGGTGGTTATTGTGTCTTGCAGGTGAGCACTTCAGACATTGGTGGTTATTGTCTTGCAGGTGAGCACTTCAGACAGTGGTGGTTATTGTGTCTTGCAGGTGAGCACTTCAGACATTGGTGGTTATTGTGTCTTGCAGGTGAGCACTTCAGACAGTGGTGGTGATTGTGTCTTGCAGGTGAGCACTTCAGACAGTGGTGGTTATGTTTTGCAGGTGAGCACTTCAGACAGTGGTGGTTATTGTGTTTTGCAGGTGAGCACTTCAGACAAATAGTCTCATATCTTTCTAATGTAAAAAGGCTAATGTCCAACCGTAGATAAGGATTCATGCTAGTTCCTACTGAGCTGAGTGCATGGTGCGACACTGAACTGCCTATTTAATTTAGAATGCTTTTGGACTGCTCAACATGCTTTGTATTGGGAGCTGTAGATTCAAAAATGGTGAGTGGCCTGTTGCCAGAGAACTGAGTGCCTTGTGTTATTGTGTGTTCAACCAACTACTACTAACTGCATTTCTAGTGGTGGACTGTTTGTGTTGGCACCTCGGACAGCTACATTATGCATTTCAAGCCAAGACTGCAGTCTGTGTCAGTTGTTTCACAAGGGCTAGTGATGGACATTGTGTGTGGTTTTCATTGGCAAGAAACAGAGCAACTGTCGGGTGACCCATCAGCTGTGGCCTTGGAACTGTGATTCCTGATTCATTGTCGTCTGTCGAGGATATGCTTGTTTTTGCTATAGATGTTGAGGTCACAGACCTGCGTTAGAGAACTTCTAGAAAATATGGGAATCTCAAATTCAGTGACAGTTGACAGTTTCAGATTGTCATTGTTCTTATCTCTCTTAACAGATTGATCCAGAGTACAGCCCAGCCGAGCTGGAGACTAGAACACTGTATGGGATTCAAATGGAGCAGAAGAGAAACGATGCAGTCATTGACAGAAACCTCTTCTCCAATGTTGTGACAAAGAGAGACCAGGTAATGAGTCAACACACCAGTTACAATTGTAGGGAAGTGCTCGGTTTTGCAGTTCAGTATCTTTTCTGTTGTTTTATTTTGTATGTTATCACCAGCCCCTGACGATGTACCAGTTACAATTGTAGGGAAGTGCTCGGTTTTGCAGTTCAGTATCTTTTCTGTTGTTTTATTTTGTCTGTTATCACCAGCCCCTGACAATATACACGAACAAATCCAAGCTGCAGTAAGAGATATCAATGCATTATTTAACCGTTATATTGTTTTTAATATTAGATTATACCTACTTGGTACTGTCATGACTGGTCTATATTAAAAGGGGATATAGATATCACAAACATCAGACAGTGACTAAAATGCAGACATCACAAACATTGGACAGTGACTAAAATGCAGACATCACAGACATTATTGACTAAAATGCGGACATCACAAACATCAGACAGTGACTAAATTGCAGACATCACATCATCAGGCTGTTACTAAATTGCAACATAACATCATCAGGCTGTGACTAAATTGCAACATTACATCATCAGGCTGTGACTAAATTGCAACATTACATCATCAGGCTGTGACTAAATTGCAACATCACATCATCAGGCTGTGACTAAATTGCAACATTACATCATCAGGCTGTGACTAAACTGCAGACATCACATCATCAGGCTGTGACTAAATTGCAACATAACATCATCAGGCTGTGACTAAACTGCAGACATCACATCATCAGGCTGTGACTAAATTGCAGACATCACATCAGGCTGTGACTAAATTGTAGACATAACATCATCAGACTGTGACTAAACTGCAGACATAACATCATCAGGCTGTGACTAAATTGCAGACATCACATCATCAGGCTGTGACTAACTTGCAGAAATAAAAACATCAGGCCTATAACTAAAATACACACATTACAGACATCAGGCTGTGACTAAAATACAGCCGTCACAAATATTAGTGGCTAAAATACAGACATCACAAACATCAGGTTGTGGCTAAAATACATTCACAGCTCAGCACATAAATAGATGGGTTCTGAAGCCCATTTTGGGGGATAGTAGACAAGCATTTTGTAAAGGGGGAGAATTAACTTTTGCATTTTCTCATATGTAGACAATAGTTCTGTCACACAGCTATTGAGTGCATGGTGTGACACTCTGAGCTGCAATTTCATTTGGAATGCCTTTCCACCAGCCTTATGAGATTCATGTTATGAATTGCAGATTCAAAAATAACGAGTGGCCTGTTGCCACAGAGCTGATGGTGTCAAGTTGTATTGTGTGTGCAACTGATGATTTTGTTTTGGTAGTTAATGATGAGTTGTAACTCTAGTGGTGGACTGTTTGTGCTGGCATGTCTGGCGGCTCCCTTATGTGCAATGTGCATTCTTTGTGGTTTTTGCTGGCACTGGAATATTTTTGGGATGACCCTTTTTTTTTACAGTTAAAACTTCAATTAACTAATCAGAACCTTGTAGCTCAGACATTCAAATTTCAGCATTGGAATGTGCTTATCTGGGAACACAGACATTAGAATTTCAGCATTGGAATGTGCTTATCTGGGAACACAGACATTAGAATTTCAGCATTGGAATGTGCTTATCTGGGAACACAGACATTAGAATTTCAGCATTGGAATGTGCTTATCTGGGAACACAGACATTAGAATTTCAGCATTGGAATGTGCTTATCTGGGAACACAGACATTAGAATTTCAGCATTGGAATGTACGTATCTGGGAACACAGACATTCGAATTTCAGCATTGGAATGTACGTATCTGGGAACACAGACATTCGAATTTCAGCATTGGAATGTACGTATCTGGGAACACAGACATTAGAATTTCAGCATTGGAATGTACGTATCTGGGAACACAGACATTCAAATTTCAGCATTGGAATGTACGTATCTGGGAACACAGACATTAGAATTTCAGCATTGGAATGTACGTATCTGGGAACACAGACATTAGAATTTCAGCATTGGAATGTACGTATCTGGGAACACAGACATTAGAATTTCAGCATTGGAATGTACGTATCTGGGAACACAGACATTCGAATTTCAGCATTGGAATGTACGTATCTGGGAACACAGACATTCGAATTTCAGCATTGGAATGTACGTATCTGGGAACACATTCGAATTTCAGCATTGGAATGTACGTATCTGGGAGCACAGACATTAGAATTTCAGCATTGGAATGTACGTATCTGGGAACACAGACATTAGAATTTCAGCATTGGAATGTGCGTATCTGGGAACACAGACATTAGAATTTCAGCATTGGAATGTGCGTATCTGGGAACACAGACATTAGAATTTCAGCATTGGAATGTACGTATCTGGGAACACAGACATTCGAATTTCAGCATTGGAATGTGCGTATCTGGAAACACAGACATTAGAATTTCAGCATTGGAATGTACGTATCTGGGAACACAGACATTCGAATTTCAGCATTGGAATGTACGTATCTGGGAACACAGACATTCGAATTTCAGCATTGGAATGTACGTATCTGGGAGCACAGACATTAGAATTTCAGCATTGGAATGTACGTATCTGGGAACACAGACATTAGAATTTCAGCATTGGAATGTACGTATCTGGGAACACAAACATTAGAATTTCAGCATTGGAATGTACGTATCTGGGAACACAGACATTAGAATTTCAGCATTGGCATGTACGTATCTGGGAACCAGACATTAGAATTTCAGCATTGGAATGTACGTATCTGGGAACACATTCAAATTTCAGCATTGGAATGTACGTGTCTGGGAACATATATCAGCCTTATGCTGCCAGTGTCAGAACTAAAGAAAGTAAAATAATGTGAAAAATCTGATATAATGCTTTATTTGTAGTTGCCAGAGGAAGCTGTACGTGACCTAATTGTGGCGACCATTTCCCTCAAGTACACACAGTCAAACTCTGTCTGCTACGCCAAAAATGGACAGGTAGTTTGGTTTCCTATTTTTGTATGTATAAATATTGAGACTGTTCTTGTTTATAACTGCAGTGCTGTATGTAAAGGCAGCCTAATCAGGTAAATCTTTTACATTTCTCTATTTTAAAAAATCGTCGACTCTGGAGTCCCTGACACCATCAGTGTCTGACTCACGTAAGTTAAAGAAAGCTGGCTTCTGGTGTAGCTAGTGTCAGCTTCTTATCTCTCATTCGCTGTAGTAGAACTAGAGAAGTGGAAGAATGGGAGAGTTTCATTTCCTGCGTATCTGCTTTAAAAAAATGTCTATCAGGCTTAGTTCTCAGCACTCTGCTTTATGGGAGTGAAACTTGGTCAGCCTATTTGCACCAGGAGAGACGGCTGAATAGCTTTTACATGTGGTGCCTAAGAATACTTAGCATTAAGTGGCAGGACAAAATCACAATCACTGAGGTACTGGAAAGAGCAGGTATTGCAAGTCTTCTCGATGCTCAGTCTACGAAGGCTCAGGTGGCTGGGTCACACTTGGAGAATGGAGGTTGGTAGAGGCCCTAAGGACATCCTTTATGGTGAATTGAAGATAAGTAGATGTCATGGCCAACCTCTACTATGATATAAAAACGTGTGCAGGCAGGACATGAATAAAACAGGTATTGATGCAGTCTCTTTCAAAGCCAAGCACCGTGTTGTCTGGAGGCGGCACATCCGGAAGGAAATGAGAATGAAGGAAGAAATGATTGCAGAAACAAAGTAAACACAAATGTTAACAACGGTCCTGAAACCCCCTGCTTTAATTGTGGAAGACTTTTCTTAACACAGGCAGGTCTTGCTAGTCATACTCACCATTGCCATAGGCTGTCAATCCTGTGCCTCCTTATGATGCAATATAACACTATCGTCTGGAGAGACGGGAAGGGGCCAATCATTTGCTGGAACTGTATTTGAAGCCAAGTTGTCAGGAGCTGACAGTTGACAGCAGATGAGCTAGAGCAAGTTAACCCTTTTGTTAAAAAAAATGAAAACAATCTTAAAACACTGGCCTGTTTCAGAATTTTGTTATAAACGCATCATTACAATTCTCTGCAATTCTAGAGGACAAGCAAAAAAATAAATTTAGAGTCTTAGTAATTTTTTTGTTTAACCTATTGGTGAAACCTGCGAGCATCAAGAAGACAAGCATGTCTGCTAGCTGTTGTACCATCAAAATATTCCCATTGTGGGGGAAACAAGAATAGACCAACTGCCTTTCCAACAAACATGTCGTAAGAAGCAATTTGGGGGGGGGGGGTGCTTTCTTTAAAGTTGGAGTGCATCTGCCTTAGATTTAAGGAACCAGCAGTCTGCATACAAATAATCAAGAGCTGTAAAACGGATGCACACGCAAAACTCAGGTCCTGGAACAAAGTTTAGACATGGACGAGCAACCAAGTCTTTCTGCTGGAGTTTACAGGCAGTGAAGCAAACAACTGCCAGTGTGTCCCCGGGGCTCCTCAAGGGAAGCAAAGAATAGTGACACTGCACTCTACCAGACATGTCGTAAGAGGCAGCTATGGGTAGGGTTGGCTACCTCATCCTGTATAAACAATAACCAAAAAAACCAACTAACCGTGGATTAGTAAAAAGAGAAGCAAGTAAAACCCAGCCAACCAAGATAAGGGGAGGCTCTTCAAGTATAAGAAGTATGACACGGTGTGGAGAAAGCCAAAAGGAGTCCGGATCGTTGACATACTTCCTCTCAGCTAGGAAAACCTCTAGAATTGGCACCTAGAATGTTAGAACTCTCTATGATATAGGGAGAACAATGGAAGTAGTAAGGGAAATGAAACATTATAGAATTAGTATTTTAGGGTTATATGAAACTAGATGGACTGGGCGGGGGAAAGTATTCTAAATTCAGGGGAAACTATTTTGTTTTCAGGACACGCAGGAAAATTCGCCCCACAGTAAAAGAGTGGCCCTGATGCTATTGCTAGAAGCAGACAGGGCACTAATAGAATGGGAAGCTGTGAGTCCCAGAATAATAAGAGCGTAATTTAGAAAAGCGAAACAGAAGGTGAACATGTCGGTAATACAGTGTTACGCACCAACAAATGATAAAAATGCATCTGCTAAGGAAGAATTTTACATGCATCTTCAAAATATTATAAATAATGAAAGTAAGGGCAAAATAAAAATGTTAATGGGTGACCTGAATGCTAAGATAGGATCAGATAACAGGTTATGAAGAGACTATGGGAAGACATGGTCTAGGAGAAATGAATGCAGAGAACAACAAACCACCACAGTATATCTTGTTGTTAAGCTCATTCACATTTGTCTAGAAATAACGTCAAAGTAGAGCAGTTTGGTAAAGTTTGTGGTTTGGTTCCTGACCTCGTTTGCTTTTGACTTTCAGGTAATTGGCATTGGGGCTGGGCAGCAGTCGCGGATTCACTGCACACGATTGGCTGGAGACAAGGCCAATAATTGGTAATTTCTTTGCTCTTTAAAGTTAGTTGTAATGTGGTTGTCAGCCGCTTTGAAGAGCAGCTGCAGAAGACAAAGCCTTCAGTTATGATTGTTAGTTTGCATACCAACCAGCTCCCCACATGTTTCTAGTCACCCCAAAGACAGCATTCTGTTCTTGCAGTCTTCTCCAACAGATCAATGCTGCATCAATACATTGTAAGTTTACCCTTGTCTGCCTCATAATGTATTTTATGTAACTCCTTCAGAGCTAAACAGTTCAATGCTGCATCAATACATTGTGAGTTTACCCTTGCCTGCCTCATAATGTATCTTGTGTAACTCCTTCAGAGCTAAACAGTTCATATTGTCAAGTCTAGCATCTTAGAATATGACAAGTAACGACAGATTTGAGACTGCCACCGTCTGACGTGATTTCAAAACCCATGACCTGAACGACTTCTGAATCATCATCATCATGTTCACCGACTAGAATCTCTGATCAAGGCCTTCTAAATGACCAGGACTGCTGAATCATCATCATCATCATGTTCACCGACTAGAATCTCTGATCAAGGCCTTCTAAATGACCAGGACTGCTGAATCATCATCATCATGTTCACCGACTAGAATCTCTGATCAAGGCCTTCTAAATGACCAGGACTGCTGAATCATCATCATCATCATCATGTTCACCGACTAGAATCTCTGATCAAGGCCTTCTAAATGACCAGGACTGCTGAATCATCATCATCATCATGTTCACCGACTAGAATCTCTGATCAAGGCCTTCTAAATGACCAGGACTTCTGAATCATCATCATCATGTTCACCGACTAGAATCTCTGATCAAGGCCTTCTAAATGACCAGGACTGCTGAATCATCATCATCATCATGTTCACCGACTAGAATCTCTGATCAAGGCCTTCTAAATGACCAGGACTGCTGAATCATCATCATCATGTTCACCGACTAGAATCTCTGATCAAGGCCTTCTAAATGACCAGGACTGCTGAATCATCATCATCATCATCATGTTCACCGACTAGAATCTCTGATCAAGGCCTTCTAAATGACCAGGACTGCTGAATCATCATCATCATCATCATCATGTTCACCGACTAGAATCTCTGATCAAGGCCTTCTAAATGACCAGGACTGCTGAATCATCATCATCATGTTCACCGACTAGAATCTCTGATCAAGGCCTTCTAAATGACCAGGACTGCTGAATCATCATCATCATCATCATGTTCACCGACTAGAATCTCTGATCAAGGCCTTCTAAATGACCAGGACTGCTGAATCATCATCATCATGTTCACCGACTAGAATCTCTGATCAAGGCCTTCTAAATGACCAAGACTGCTGAATCGGCAGGGAACTTTGATTTGAGAAGGCAATGACTAGACTTACATACCCATTTCACAGAAAAGCATTAGGGCTCTAGGACTGTGCCTTGATGACGCTTCATAGCAGCGGCACAGTAGGAATCTCGTGTCTCGATGACACTAGGTAGCAGCTGCACAGTAGGAATCTCTGCCTCGATGACATCACGTAGCAGCGGCACAGTAGGAATCTGCCTCGACACCACATAGCAGCGGCACAGTAGCAATCTGCCTCGATGACACCACATAGCAGCGGCACAGTAGGAATCTGCCTTGATGACCCCACATAGCAGCGGCACAGTAGGAATCTGCCTCGATGACACCACATAGCAGCGGCACAGTAGGAATCTGCCTTGATGACACCACATTGCAGCGGCACGGTAGGAATCTGCCTCGATGACCCCACATAGCAGCGGCACAGTAGGTAGGTGTTGTGTGCTAACTGAGCTACAACTAGCCAGCACACTACCAAGCGTCCAGCAGGTACCACTTTCGCTTCCTCTCTTAGAAACAGAACTCGGCAACTATGACTCCGTCATACATTTTATTCAACAGGTTACATGACACAATTGCAGGACGTAGCTATTGATCCCAACTGACATTCGCTCATAGTCCATTTAGTCAGCACTCACTCTCTCAACTTGTAGCGGCCTTTCCTTGACCCCTACAGCTCCAAAGGCCTACAGCGTCCACAACTCTGAGCATGCCGTACAGCTGAATAAGACGAATTCTCCTATCCACTGGACCTTAATATTATTTCAGCAGACAGCCACAGCTGACTGGAGATGGACTTCCCTTGTCGTACTTTAAAAGCACAAGGCTCTCACCAGCCTGTCGAAGGGCTCCCATGACCGACAGGACTTCTAAGTCCCCTCTAGCACACAGCTCTCGTCAGCATCCCCCACTGTCCTGTTTCCGTAGTGACTCTGTCTCCGTGCGTCATCACCCAGAACAGTTACTATTGGAGCAACCCGTCCCCTTGGCCTTATTTTGCCAGCAGGACTTGATGCCTGATAGTTGTACAGTGCTCTGTCTGTTGTACTCGAGAGATAATCACTGACCCTAACTTGGTTCCTCTCTCTCTCTCTCTTGTCTTGCTCTAACTCTACGACTCAGACTGCTTCGCAGCACTCTCATGCTGGGTGTGTACTACACCCGCACTACCCTAGTGCTTCAGCCCTGTGGCAGCCCCAATTTATCCCTTTCCAACTCATGTAGATTACACGAGAGGTTCACTCGTGTGAGCGTTCTCGGGAAACATGCTCATGTGTTCTCGAGACTCATGTTCAAGGGAGCGTTCTCGGGGATCACACTTATGTGAGTGGCTGATGACACATGACAATCACGCTATCACGTAATACACCCTTCTCTCCGTGGTTCTCGTCTACTTTCTCGTGCGTGCAGGTCTCGTCCATGATAAGACATTTTCACTGGTAAACATTCTCTCCTCTCAATACTTGGCCCATGTTGACACTAATCCCCCGTGAACTCACAGAAAGTACTTGCATACCAGTCTGTCCCTACACACAATATCACACACTCCCAAATCAGCACGCAACAGTAAGGTACACTGTAAACCAAGCCTGCTGCACTCCTAAACCCCCCCCCCCCCCCCCCACACACAAATTTCCTATATTTGTTTTATCCACAAAGGCAGATGAATAGTGTTAATGGCTGTTGTATTAGAGATATGACCAGATTCTCAAGAGGTCACAGGTGTGCTTGTCATTACAACCTGCTTGTGTCAGCAACTTTGATCTTTGTGTGTTTATTATGCAGGTGGTTGAGGCAGCACCCAAAGGTGATGTCAATGAAGTTCAAGAAAGGCGTCAAGAGACCGGAGATTTCCAACGCTATTGATATTTTTGTCCTTGGGACTGTTGGCCAGGTCTGTTTGCTTTTCTTCAGTGCAGTTCTAAATGTGACATAAGTAAAGGACACCCTCCCACATCTTCAGATATATTGGGCACATAGGGCTAGACCTATATTTTATAGACCAATCGGAACTCGATATGTGATCAACACCACATCAGCCGCTTTTACTTCCTAAGACTTTACCTGGTGCCCATTTAAGGCTGGGTCGACCTGTTAACTAAGGTCATTGTCCAGCTCCTTCAGGGCCTGAACGCACAACTTTAAGATCCGCAGGTCAGCGTCTAGCTTCTACACCGCAAGTGCCGATGTGATACAGCGCTAAATGTGATTCATTTAATCTGATTCCTAGTATAAACCATATGGTAAATGTGATTCGTAGTGTAAACCAAAGCATGGTAAATGTGATTCTGTGTGTTGCTTGTGTATGCTTCTATTTTGAAAAGATCCTGGGTGAATCACAGTGTGGATGCTAACAAAATCTTTAATCTGGGGTTCTTAATGCACACACGCATGTCCTGGGGAGTGCGTCAAGTATCTAGCATTCTCACATAATAGCGAAAAAACTAAGAACTTTGATCATGTGTTACGGACAGCATTGCAGATACAGATAATCTATTTCAACCGAGCGAAAGAATAAGTAGAAGAATTCTCTGAGGCTGTGTCGTTGAGAATTTGTGAAGAACTAATGTGTGTGAGCATTGTAATGAGCATGTGTGTGCTTGTGTCTGTATATTGTAATGAGCATGTGTGTGCTTGTGTCTGTATATTGTAATGAGCATGTGTGTGCTTATGTCTATATTGTAATGAGCATGTGTGTGCTTGTGTCTGTATATTGTAATGAGCATGTGTGTGCTTGTGTCTGTATATTGTAATGAGCATGTGTGTGCTTGTCTATATTGTAATGAGCATGTGTGTGCTTGTGTCTGTATATTGTAATGAGCACGTGTGTGCTTGTCTATATTGTAATGAGCATGTGTGTGCTTGTGTCTGTATATTGTAATGAGCATGTGTGTGCTTGTGTCTGTATATTGTAATGAGCATGTGTGCTTGTGTCTATATTGTAATGAGCATGTGTGTGCTTGTCTGTATATTGTAATGAGCACGTGTGTGCTTGTGTCTGTATATTGTAATGAGCATGTGGGCTTGTGTCTGTATATTGTAATGAGCATGTGTGTGCTTGTGTCTGTATGTTGCTAGCAGTGACAATAAATTCATGTCCTGGTGTTGATCTCTACAGGACATGGATCTGTCTGCCTGGGAGGCCCAGCTGGAGAACCCACCAAGTCAGTTTACAGAGGTCAGTTTATGGTTTTGTTTGTGCCTGCCCTTCTTGACCGTGGAAAATGTTTTCTGTTTCAGGCTGGCTTATTAATATTCGTTTTCTACCTTGTGTATCTATGTGGGTTCCAGGGACCCATTCTAGAGAAAACAAGAATAAGCCTGCAGCCTACCCAAACAATCGTGTCGTAAGGGTAGAGTGATTGGTGGCTTCCTTCAAAGTCGGAGTGCAGCAAGTGACAGTTAGCTACACAGAAATAAGCCGCTTGTTACTGTCTAAATCAGGGTTATTCAACTGTTTAATCAAGGGCCAGCCTGTGGAAAAAAAGAATCATCATGATCCAGACAATAGACCCACAGGTTCCCTGACAAGCCTGTCATAAGACAAATCGTTAACCAAGTAACATGTACGCTCACAATGGGGTTGTCCTGAGTGCTTTACCGTGATGACCATATCTATGTTTTTTAGTGTGTTCAGTAGTAGTTTATGATTTCTCTAGACTGACTCTCTTGTCTTGTTCTGTCACAGGCAGAAAGGAAGGAGTGGATTGCACAGCTGAAGGGTGTATCTCTGAGTTCTGATGCATTCTTTCCATTCAGAGACAACATTGACCGAGCCTACCAGGTAAGGAGACACCCTGACTTGGTTTACCTGGGTACTTAAATCTGGCGCTGGTGTGATGATATTTGTCACTTGGTTTACCTGGGTACTTCAATCTGGCACTGGTGTGATATCTCAGTGACTTGGTTTACCTGGGTACTTAAATCTGGCGCTGGTGTGATATCTCAGTGACTTGGTTTACCTGGGTACTTAAATCTGGCGCACGTGGGATATCTCAGTGACTTGGTTTACCTGGGTACTTAAATCTGGCGCACGTGGGTTTATCTCAGTGACTTGGTTTACCAGGGTACTTGAATCTAACGCTGGTATGATGATATCTGTCACTTGGTTTACCTGGGTACTTTAATCTGACGCTGGTTTGATATCTTAGTGATTTGTGAATTGTTGCAATCAAGTAACTGCTCTAACATTAGTTGTGGCGTATTTCTTCCCTCTGTGGCTTGTGCTGTGTGGGTTCCCAGGCTTGTGCTGTGTGGGTTCCCAGGCTTGTGCTGTGTGGATTCCCAGGCTTGTGCTGTGTGGGTTCCCAGGCTTGTGCTGTGTGGGTTCCCAGGCTTGTGCTGTGTGGGTTCCAGGGTCCCATTGTATAGAACCATCCCTCCCCCCTTCCCCGGGGTCATGCTGTCAGAGTGGGCTAATAACCAACACTGCATACAAATAGGTCAGATCTGTAAAATGGATGTGTACACAGAGTTGCCGATATTTGTTTACAGCCGGTGAAGGCAGAGAGAAGAAAGAAGAGCCACGATGTGGTGCCTATTTTGGGGCAAGCATGTCCTAGAATGTGACTATTTAAGGGCTGTTGAAATTAGATGTGTTGGGTCGTAAGCTGCAGATGTTGCAGCTTGGGTCAGATCTTGCTAATTGTCCGTGTAAGGACAGATACAGAACAAACTTTTTTTTAAAGGGTCACAATTTGGGCACACAGATCCAGTCTTACAGACTGACTGACAGATAGACTATCATATAGACAGACAAGCAGAAGAAAGACTTCTCTGGTCAGATTATTTTCAAATTAAAAGGCTGTCTCTCTGTGTGACGGTTTACTTAGTTTGTACCGAGGCAGTGCCTGTGCAGTGCAACCTAATTTCCACCACCATCTATGGTGGGTCTTGGGTCTTCATACTGCACTTTTACAGACTGGGTCTTCACAATGTACTTTTACAGGCTGGGTCTTCATACTGCACTTTTACAGACTGGGTCTTCACAATGTACTTTTACAGGCTGGGTCTTCATACTGCACTTTTACAGGTTGGGTCTTCATACTTCTATTATGCTTCTCTTTCCTGTAATATGTGTACCCTGTCTCCTCTATTTTATTGTGCTCTCTCTCTCCTCTTATCTCTCTCTCTCTCTCTCTCTCTCTCTCTCTCTCTCTCTCTCTCTCTCTCTCTCTCTCTCTCTCTCTCTCTTTTTCTTTCTTCTATTTATTGTACACTTTTGTCTTTATTGTACTCTTTCTCCTCACTTATCTCTCTCTCTCTCTCTCTCTTTTTCTTTCTTCTATTTATTGTACACTTTTGTCTTTATTGTACTCTCTCTCTCCTCACTTATCTCTCTCTCTCTTTTTCTTTCTTCTATTTATTGTACACTTTTGTCTTTATTGTACTCTCTTCTATTCACAGAGCGGCGTGGAGTTCATTGCCTCAGCAGCCGGCTCCACCAACGACCATGTGGTGATCGAAGCCTGCAACGACCACAACATTGCGCTGGCTCACACCAACCTGAGGTTGTTTCACCACTAGAGCTTGTTGTTCTCCTTGTTTCCAGAAGGCAATTCCAGGCTGGTTCCAGGGAAAGATGCAACCTGCAAGCACAAATTATTCCATGGTGATCAAGGACTGTTATACATGCTGTGTGTGAATTGTTGTGGGGGGGTGGGGGGGGTTATTATTCTGATGTGTATATTGAAAGTCATTTGTGACGAGGAGAATAGACCCCTTACTTAAGTGAATGCGACTGGCGTGACTCTGACCACATCAGTTGAGGGCAGGTTAGTCTGTGAAAAATCCAGGTCTAGTGTTAGATGACTCAGGGATACCATAGGGACCAGCAGCAATGGAGTTCAGTGGTGAATGTCTTATGTAGTGTATGTAGAGACCTTGTCTAGGTAGTTCACTGTTGTGCCAGCTTGGACTGTGTGCAAACTATAGAACATGTACTGCAAGTCTGTGCCTTCTACAACCCTTTTAAGAGGGAATACCGGCCCGCTGAGTCAACACCGTACTCCAGAACAGAACTCGTCTGTGAGTATAAATTGGAGAGCGATCACAGAAAGATGACAGTGAATGCCTTGTGTGCCAGTGACTATTTGAAAAGGATAAAGTATATGTAGTTCATTGTAGCGCTGATCTATAAGGGTTCTTTCCCCCCTTATATCTGCCGTGGCCTTTTGAGTGTTAACTTTCTACATTCAGAGATGACATAGAACATTACGAGGGTGATCTACACCGTTATGATCCAGTAGATACCTCCGGTGTTACCTCTGAAAGCCAACCCTAAGATCTCAAGCGTAACTGCTGTTACAGAAGGCTACAGGTAAAGGTATTTTTGCCATGTGGTTGTAGAAAACTTCAAAATAAAATAGGGGTGGGATTTTTGTTGTTAAACTTTATTTGATCAGTTGTAGTAGCAGCTTTATAGAGAGGGACATTTGATTAGTTGTAGCAGCTTTATAGTCGGACATTTGATCAGTTGTAGCAGCTTTATAGTCGGACATATTTGATCAGTTGTAGCAGCTTTATAGAGATGGACATTTGATCAGTTGTAGCAGCTTTATAGCCGGACATATTTGATCAGTTGTAGTAGCAGCTTTATAGTCGGACATTTGATTAGTTGTAGCAGCTTTATAGACGGACATTTGATCAGTTGTAGCAGCTTTATAGTCGGACATATTTGATCAGTTGTAGCAGCTTTATAGTCGGACATTTGATCAGCTGTAGCAGCTTTATAGTCGGACATATTTGATCAGTTGTAGTAGCAGCTTTATAGAGACGGACATTTGATCAGTTGTAGCAGCTTTATAGCCGGACATATTTGATCAGTTGTAGTAGCAGCTTTAAAGAGACGGACATTTGATCAGTTGTAGTAGCAGCTTTAAAGAGACTGACATTTGATCAGTTGTAGCAGCTTTATAGTCGGACATTTGATTAGTTGTAGCAGCTTTATAGAGACGGACATTTAATCAGTTGTAGCAGCTTTATAGTCGGACATATTTGATCAGTTTGTAGTAGCAGCTTTATAGAGACGGACATTTGATCAGTTGTAGCAGCTTTATAGTCGGACATATTTGATCAGTTGTAGTAGCAGCTTTAAAGAGACGGACATTTGATCAGTTGTAGCAGCTTTATTGTCTGACATATTTGATCAGTTGTAGTAGCAGCTTTATAGTCTGACATATTTGATCAGTTGTAGCAACTTTATAGTCGGACATATTTGATCAGTTTTTGCCTTTGCCAAATGTGACATGTGTTGTATGCTTGTCATAAGCCGACGGGTGTTTCAGACAATCTAGTTTCTGTACCCAGCCACTGTTAAATTCTTGCCTTGGTGACTTGTGGCATTTTGTTTTGTGTTTGCCAAAGAAATGTTAGTGAAAGATGTTTTATCACATGTTCTGGTTTTTGTAAAATGGCTGTAATTGTATTTGTCTCATGCATTTATCTGCTGTATTAAAATGAGATGTTAACTATTATGTTTTATGCCTTCCTTTAGTGTAATGTCTGCATCTGTTTCTTGTTGCCGCCATTTATCCACCATATAGACACTTGAGCAACTTAAGCCAAGTCGCCCTATCACTCAACTCTTCGGGCACCAGAGGACAGTTAAAATTAGTTGTAAATCAGTGCGAGGTGCATTGATTGGTACCCAGAGGGTTTAATTACCTTAAGGTTTTGCTTCCTAGGGAGTCGCCGTGGCAGAGTGGCTAGACACTTGCCACAGATCGGAAGGTCGTGTGTTCGCTCCCTGGCGGAGCCGGACTTTTCTTATAAATGGCCTTGGCTCCCCGGTCGACCCAGCCTTGAGTGGGTGCCAGGGGCAGTCCTGGGAAGTAAAGGTGGCCAGCGTGATGCTGGCCACATCACCCATCTTGTGCCGATTAGTCTATAAAATATAGGTCTAGCCCTATATGCCTAAAGGCATGGAAAAGGGACCTTTACTTACTTTTACTTTTTTCTTCCTGGGTTCCAGTGCAAGGACACTACAAATTGTTTTTAACTTTGGCAAATCCAGTTTTCTCCTCCCAATTTTAGTTTTACCCCCAAAGCTCAGTATTTGTGATTTCCATGCCATTTGACAATTTTATCACGTGAATGCTGGCAGAAATAAGTCAACCTCTGGGAATTCTTTTTAAAACATCCATTTTTTAATATATGTGTAAAGGTAAACATAAATAGCAAAAATGGCAAACATTTCCTAGGGCATAAAGAAAATATGAATTGGTGACTTGTCATGACCTCTATCAGTGAGGCCTAGAGGAAAATCTCAGCTTGGCTTTATGAAAACCACTGCAGTCAAAAAGAAACCCCTCCCTTACATCGGGGCTAAACTAGGTTTACAGGGGCCACCATTTTAAAAATGAGGATTGCCAGAGCCACATAACGGAACAATCATTAATACAACTGGCAATGAGGCTGGCCAGATTTTGCACTTTGAAAAGCCCCCAGCACATTACAAGCTTTACTTTCCCGCTCAGTGGAACCTCCAGATACGAATGTAAGCCGTTCCATAACTTGAGCTCCTATAGTGACAAGGCTCACATCCTGGAACAATGTTTCCAATTCTTCTTCTTCTTCGCGTTCACCAGCTGTATACTCCGGCGGAAAGTTCTGGTTGCTCGTCCACTACTGAACTGCAGTCCTGTTCCAGAACCTGAGTCCTTGAGATCATACCTGGATGACAGAACAATGTGGCAAATCCCAGATATTTCTTTCATCCCTACAAGAGGGAATAATGTGGGCAGCCTCAACGATTTTATTAGCTCACAGTCTGTGCCGACAGGGACTGAACTGAGCATGAGAGTCACACCAGACGTACAAGAAGTATTGTCAGCCAGCAAAGGACTCACTAGTAATCGTGGGACGCTGATATATATATATATGTTAAAGAGGAGTCTGAGCCAGTATTGACGTGTCCCGAGTGCCGTGTAGATAACACAACTCATATTTTTTTTTTTTTAATCCAGAAACAATAAGTGTAAACCCCATTTGCTCGTTACTATGGATACCGCAACCCGTGGGCATTGATTCAGTGATGGATACCGTAAATCTGGGAAAAGAGTGACTTTTCTGTCTATCCCCCGAGCAGAAAGAGTTTGTCACCTGGTCGCCGCGTAGCTGCTTTAACCAACTTGACTAGCACGCCAGGTATTGAACGGACTATCAGTTTAGACATTATGTAGGTGAGTGAGTAAAAAATCTGTAGCATGCAGGAGATTTTTTTAGTGTGTTAAAAGTTCAAAGGTCAGTTTGCTAGACCAACAGACAAGTGGATACTTGGCTCACACGACGAGTTCTCACAAGCTTTCGATTGGCCTGAGATCATCGTGTAGGTGGAAACGACAGAAAGACATTGTCACAAGATGACTCCTGTCGCCAGATGTTTCATGTCATTTCTTTCTTAAACAGTCTTGGAGACGCAACCTTTCATTGCAGAATTCACTGAACCTTTTCTGGGAAAGTCTGAGCCAGTGTGAGACGATCGTAGTGTGCGCGACCAACGGAGCATACCAGAACAGCTGCGGACCGTTACCAGTTGTTTTTGTCAAATTAGAGGATATTGACAGGTAACCGAGTCATCACTATCATTTTTGGTTGATTGCCTTCTATTCTGTCTGTAGCATCAGCATGTTAGCATTACAGTAACTCGCGCAGATATACTGCCGGGGAAATACAGGAGTGTCGGGGAATGAACGAGCGGATTGTCTGGCTACAGACGCGATAGCAGCGGAAACACTCGCACCTCGTATGCGGAGAACCATGAGTGTATAATCAATGTGCCGTGGGAACAGTAGGACATCTGCTGCAAGAGACGGAGCATCTATGGGTATGCCCGGTGAACCATTTTAACGATTCGTAAATCAGTAGTCTGCATCACTGCTGCTGCTACTTCTACGACCATCACTGCTGTTATCTGCCCACGTTGTCGCCGTATAACTGAGATCGCATCCACAGAAAATGTCTAAGAATTACGCCATTTTATCAGTGGGAGCCAAAATGAAGCTCAGTCTTTAAATACCGCGGCCTGCTAAAGCTTTATTTAAAAAAAGTGGAGTCGGCCGTGGTCAATAGTGTGTCGTAAAAGGCGACTAAGTTAAATTAGTGTGAGACTAGCTTCCTCATCCTGCAGAAAAATTAGCTGTAAAGTTTAACCAATCACGAAAACAGATATGTTGGTTTGGAGAACATGGTCCATCAAGTGACCAGGGACACAAGCAGTGACCAGGGCACAAGCAGGGACCAGGGACGACACAAGCAGTGACCAGGGACGACACAAGCAGTGACCAGGGACGACACAAGCAGTGACCAGGGACGACACAAGCAGTGACCAGGGACGACACAAGCAGGGACCAGGGACGACACAAGCAGGGACCAGGGACGACACAAGCAGGGACCAGGGACACAAGCAGTGACCAGGGACGACACAAGCAGTGACCAGGGACGACACAAGCAGGGACCAGGGACGACACAAGCAGTGACCAGGGACACAAGCAGTGACCAGGGACGACACAAGCAGTGACCAGGGACGACACAAGCAGGGACCAGGGACGACACAAGCAGTGACCAGGGACACAAGCAGTGACCAGGGACGACACAAGCAGTGACCAGGGACGCAAGCAGTGACCAGGGACGCAAGCAGTGACCAGGGACACAAGCAGTGACAAGGGACACAAGCAGTGACAAGGGACACAAGCAGTGGCGGCAATGACGCTGGTTCACATCTCCCGACTTTACCTTTAATGAGTGTGCATTCGTTTGACAGATCTGACTAATTTGTATGCAGACCGTTGGTTCCTTGCCTCTCAGGCAGATGCACCGACTTTAAAGGAAGCTCCCAATTAGTCGACTCTTACGACATGCTTTTGGGCAGGCTGTGCGTCTATTCTTGTTTTCCCTATAATAGGCCCCTGAACTCACACGGGGACTTTCCATCTAAAGAAGTAATGATCACTGATTATGAGCACGAAGGTGGCTGATTAGTCCAGTATGAGCCCCGAAAGTTCTTGAGCAGTGCGGACAACAGGTGGAAGCCGCATAAGTTTGGGATTAGCGATATGGTTCTTTCTAGTCTGTCTCCGTTTCTCTGCATGAGAAACCTCCGCTGCCTGGCAGGCTGATGCACCTGAGGGATGTACGCCAACCATAACAGTCCTGTGCGGCAGCCTCCTACGTCGCTATGTTGATGCCAAAAGAATTTAGAGCAGTTTTGAGAGAGTTCTTACATATCTTTTTCTGTCCTCCCTGGGACTCTTCCCTTGCTGGAACTCGCCATAAAACACTATCTGTGAGGCGATAGTCTGGCATGCGGGCTAGGTGACCAGCTGATAATTCTTCAGGATCGTGTGGATGAATGGCATGTTTGCCCTATCAAGAATCACAGTATTTGGAATCATTTCTTGCCATTTGATTTTGAGCAGCTTTCTAGGACCATTTATGTGCAGCTGATTCAACTTTACAGCATAACGCTGATACACAGTCCACGTTTCGCAAGTGTAGAGCAGTACTGTAAGAATCACAGCTTTGTAGACCTTGAGCTTGGTCATCAGGCAGATACCACTTCTGTTCCAGACACTGGTATAAAGTCTCCCAAAACTGCTACTGGCCTTTAAGATTCTAGCACATTTGCCGCATGCTTGTGTCACTTCTGCAGAAACTGAAATAAGCGAAAG
Organism: Candidula unifasciata; assembly: GCA_905116865.2. Classification (NCBI taxonomy): domain Eukaryota; kingdom Metazoa; phylum Mollusca; class Gastropoda; order Stylommatophora; family Geomitridae; genus Candidula; species Candidula unifasciata. The sequence goes on from CAJHNH020003757.1 coordinate 531,687, forward strand.
CTACCAGTTACTAGTACTGTATTATAATGCTAGCTGCGCTCATATATTCTGTTAACATCTGGTCCCTCCTTAGTTTCCATGGCTAACCCCGAAGCCTGGCTGAGGGACATTTACAACGACGATGACAGTGATCTGGGATCAGAGAGCGGGAGCGGAGACATCAGCTACATCCATGACACATCCACAACTCAAGGTGAACAACATTGATTTTCTCTCTTTCCATCCGTTCGCTCCCGATTTCTCTTTTGTCTTATAGTTTTGTCAGTCTACAGTTGACTCTGTTCTGTTGTCTGTTTCTACTAATAAATCTCTGTCTATTACATAGGTGCCTGAACCTGCGGACCTCGGGCACCTACAGACTTCTCCCCAATAATTTTAGGGAAGAGTGTCCCCCTCCTGCCTCCTTATAATTAACAAGGTGACAAAATGCCCCGCCTCCCACCCCCCCCCCCCCCCCCCCCAAAGAAAAAAAAAACCCACACGTATAGACGTTCTCCCCTCTGTCTGATACCCCCTCTGTCTGATGTCCCCTCTGTCTGATGCCCCCTCTGTCTGATGCCCTCTCTGTCTGATGTCCCCTCTGTCTGATGCCCCCTCTGTCTGATCCCCCCTCTGTCTGATGTCCCCTCTGTCTGATGCCCCCTCTGTCTGATGTCCCCTCTGTCTGATGTTCTCTTTATCTAATGTTATCTCTGACTGATGTTCTCTCTGTCTGATGTTATCTTTGTCTGATGTTCCCTCTGTCTGATGTTCTCTCTGTCTGATGTTCTCTCTGTATGATGTTCTCTCTGTCTGATGTTCTCTCTGTCTGATGTTCTCTCTGTAGAGAGGAATGTAGATACCAGAATGGAGACGTAGGAATGTAGATACCAGAGTGTAGACACTACAATGTTGATACCAGAATGTAGGCATAGGAATGTAGATACCAGAATGTAGGCATAGGAATGTAGATACCAGAATGTAGACACTAGAATGTTGATACCAGAATGTAGGCATAGGAATGTAGATAACAGAATGTAAACACTAGAATGTAGATAACAGAATGTAGACACTAGAATGTAGATACCAGAATGTAAACACTAGAATGTAGATAACAGAATGTAGACACTAGAATGTCGATACGAGAATGTAGACACTAGAATGACGATACTAGTATGCAGACTCTTGAATTAAGATAAGTTATCAGAAAGGAGGCTTGAGTACACACTAGAACACAGACATGAGAATATATGTACTAGAATGTAGACGCTAGAATGTATATAGTAGAATGAAGACCTTGGGAAGTAGACATTAGAAAGTAAACTATAGAATTTAATATTTACAATGTAGACACTAGAATAAAAACATTATAATGTAGACACTAGGTTGTGGGCGTTGTTGTGTAGAAATAAAAGTTTAGATATTAGAGTTGTAGATACTAGAATGAACACGTTAGAATGTAGACACTAGAAATTAGAAGTTATAATGTAGACATTAGAATATAGACACTAGAGTTGTAGATACTAGAATGAACACGTTAGAATATAGACACTAGGACGTAGACGTTAAAATGTAGACCCTAGAATGTAGACATAATATCGCTCTGAAGTATCATAGCCGGTGCTTTATTGCCAACAGACAGGTCACTGACCAACCTGCCGGAGACGGCCCCCGGTGTTGACCCGCTACTCGACGATGAGACAAACCTCTACATCTACATCCTGGCAGCGGCTGTAGCTGCTGTCGTCTTCATCTTCGTGGTCGTCATTTTAATTGTCTCCTTCAGGAGACAGGCCAAAGACAAGTAAGTTGTCTGCGTCTGTTTGGTAATAATGGAACAATGCCTCGGAAGAGTGAGGCCACAAGAGCAAAACGTTTAACGGGCTTCTGAAAAGGATGTTCTGTCGTTCTGTCTGTCTGTCTATTTGTCTAGTCACCCGCCTACACACGCAAGAAGGCACATATATCTGTCTCTCTGTCCATTCCTCCATCCATCCGTAGATCTACACATGAATGTTCTCCTGTTTTTCTACATATCGATCTGTCTATGTGTCCACCCGCCCGCCTAGTCACTATTGCAGCCATTCATTCAGTCATTCATCTATCTGTTTGTCTGCTTGTCTAATCTAACATCTGTATATCCACCGTCAAATGTGTCCATTTACTCACGCATGCGTACAACCACTAGTGCCTGCAGACGATGACACACCCATCCATGACCTACTGAGTTTTTACATTGCCCGTCCGTCTACCCCCAGTCTTACTGACCCGCATATGTAACTTATACATACGCATAGATGTATGGCACTGTGGCCAGGCGGGCTGTCACGGCTGCACTTGCCGCTTTCACTTTACATAGTCGAAGAAAAATGCAGTTACCTTTTTTTTGTTATCGTTTACTATTTATTACAAATACGCCACTCAATTTATGAAAAATAAGACTTCCGGTTTATAATAGGCACAACAGAATGTTAAGGTTTGAAGTTATTTTTGCTCTCGACCGCGCTTTGCTAATGCAGTTTCCATCTATGGTGAGTAGTTTAGGGTTTCGCTACCTGAGCTACTGAGTTTAGTACTTAGTGAAGCACTGTGAGCTGTATTTTTAACATAGAATGTCTTTTATTTCTGCAGCGGTTGTGTCTTGGTATCATTCAATATGGCCGTTAGCCGGTTTAGGTGTGAGCTGGTGAAATACCTTATGTCATTATTCTACGTGTGTATAGCCCGACTACTTCATCGAACCAAAAACTGCATTTCTGGTGGCGGCTGTTAGCGTTGGCGTCTCTAGCAACTGCGTGCGCAAATTTCTGGATTGTGCCAGGATTAATTGTTTGTTCACAAGTTTTTTAAATAGGACAGTCAATGATATTTAATTTGATTAGCACTGGCAGAGCAACAGGGCAAATATTGGGGTGAAGTTGAAACCTCTACTAAGACTAAGTCGGTTAACGTCTTAAACATAGCCAACAAACTGTTCGCTGCAGGCTTTGGCAACTCTTGCAGAAATTGTAACGTGTGGAAGCTACCAGTTACCGTAGTACTACAAGGGTTGCTGCTTACGAATATTCCCAACAGCGAAGAGCGACTAGCCACCTCTCGAGAGTCTTGCGAGCTTCATAACTCCAGCGACAATCATCTGCCATTTTCATAAAAACTGCACTCATGAACTTCTGTGAAACGAACCCATGATCTTCAGAACACGAGGCACACTGTTTACCCACTTCACGACGGAGGTTCACCCAGGGTTATATATTCAACAAACAACCTGACAAACACACGGTCACACATACATAACTGCCGTGGGATAATTGTCACAATAGATAAACAACACGTCGGAAACGACCCAATATCGCCTACACCGGTTCAAGAACAGTTGACTGAAGCGGTGATTTCCCTTCATTTGTCATGACGCCGCCATTTTGTTTCCGGTTGCGACCTCTCGGCCCATCCCCATGTTTGACCTCACTGGCATGAACTTCAGTTTGCTCACCACCGGCTCCAGCTAACGGGCCGTGCTGATGAGGTCACTGGGTCGGGCTAACGATGCGTTAACCCAACGGTTTTCAAACACGAAATAAACTATTTTCGACAATGACGAGGGAAGACAACATAAAGTTTAACTTTCAAGTATCTGCATGCCTTCTTTAATATTTGCACAATTTTAGCCGACTTTTCTCAATTATTGCCGTAGCACCCCTGGCATGCTCTCAAGGCACCCCAGGGTGCCTCGGCATCCAGTGTGAGAACCGCTGCGTTGACGCATCGTTAGCCCGACCCGGTGACGTCAGCAGCACGGCCCGTCAGTTGGAGCCGGTCGTGGCTTGCTTTAGGAACTGACGCCCCTAGTTTCTTTGATTTAGCCCGGTGTTCTGAACGAATGGATGTATGGGTGAATCAAGAAATGATATCGCTTCACTCGGGACATTCCCACACTTGCTCCGTCCCCTTCATCAGCAGCCAAAGAAGAGTTGACATACCACTTGCAACCAGAATAAAAGTCCTCTGTTTCGTCCTCAAAGTTGAAAACCGCCCATAACATCTACACATTCCTCGTTGAATAAGTCTTTCATTGTTGGATTCTCCATGTTCTGAAGACCCTTAGTAGTCTGTCAGAGCCGGCCAGTCTATCTGCCTGCTTATTTCCCAACACACCGATTAGACCTGGAGAAAATATCCAAAGGACGATAACTACCCGGGATCTTTGAATTGATGCTTGCCACTCTGCACGGAGCATACATGTCTCCACCTCTGTCAAATTGCTTTGTGAGCCAGTTACAGGGCATCTTTATCATAGGCTAGCAACCAACAATCTTAACACAAAGATCTGTAAAGTGGATGTGCACGCAAAACTCAACTTCTGGAACAAGATCCAGAAGTGGACGAACAACAAACATTTTCTGTCGGATTTTACGGCCACTGAAGACAGAGAAGAACAATGATATCATCCGTAAAGGAATACCCATCACCGAGTTATAGAATCGACTAAGTATTGGAGGTTTTGTTTTTCTCTCCGACTTCCTATTTTTGGTTGCCTTGGTGTGACCAAAATAAATGATTTTATGGGTCTCGCATAGCTAGAGGACCGTAGGGGCCCACTCCCACCCCATCCAACACCCCAAGCTAATGGGCGGGGCTGCCAACAAAAGAAATGGGTCGTGCAAGGTTCCACGTAGGTAACAGAATAGGCAAACGCGGACGACAACTGCCTAAATTAGTCACATGTGTCGGTCGAAAGCACTCAATTTGCAAATTCAGAACAAAAAAAAAAAAAAATATCAAAAGAACGAAGAAGACAAACATCTGTTCCTAAACTATCTGACATTTAGCTGTTGGTGAGAAGCTTTGTCAGTTGTTAAAACCGCTTAAGGTAGACAATCGTAGGGATAATAATCTGTCATTTCCTCCAGTTGGACTCTCAACTGATCCTAACAGTGAATTCCTTACGGCAAATCCCACTCCATAGCACAAAGCCTGGGCAGTATTGTAGAGACCATATGTTGCCCATGCATCATAATCTCTCCCTCGGCCTGCCTTGTTTACTCTAAAGGAAAGGTATCACCAACACATTTGGAACAAAGCAGGCTGCAGAAGCTGCGGGATCAGAAGAACAGTGCTCTGTCTTGTCGGAGCTTCCAGCCTAGACCAGCTGCCAGCACAGGCCTGGTATTTCTGCTAGTGGTTAATTGAGCCTTGG
>CAJHNH020003757.1:536876-594376 GCA_905116865.2 Candidula unifasciata
GTAGCCTTGGAGAGCCGCCTCACATAAGGCCTCATTAAGCATCATTCTCGTATTTCCCACCATAATATGACCTTCCTTGATATGGATAGGACCTAGGCTAGGCCACCACAATCCTAGTATGGACAGCTGGTGTTGCCGCAAGTAAGGTGGGTATTCAGCGACGTGCGCTGCCTGCTGCCGTGCCAGAGATTGCAACGTGCGGGCACATCCTTTATGCTCCATCGGGCTGTATATTCTACGCTGCATATTTCTCTAACTTAAAATTAATAATGCCATTCGCAATCTCATGGGGATCCTAATGCGCGGCCACCCGGGGTGCGCACGGATGGGTAGCCACCTGACAAATATTGAAGGCCCTAAGATCGCTGGGTCGAACGAGCCATTGTCCGGCAACGGGTCGCCGAAGGGTCGCCCGGTCGCGAAGGTTGGTCTGTAGGGATAGCCTGCTGCTGTCGGCTTTCTTGTTACCACTGTCGAAACCAACGCAAGGCCCATGGCCCGCAGCTGGGATCGAACCCGGCATTACAAAGCATTTCTGCTACTACCAACGCATTATTACTGCTATTGCTGCTGCGGTTACAACAACAACAACAACAACAACAACAACTACTACTACTACTACTACTACTACTACTACTACTACTACTACTACTACTACCACTACCACCACCTACTACTACTACTACTACTACTACTACTACTACTACTACTACTACTACTACTACTACTACTACTACTACTACTACCACTACTACTACTACTATATATGTTGCAGAAAGAAAATTCTCCAGTGTAGTGGGGCTAACTTGCAAGCGGTCAAAGATCACAATGAAGCAGCCAACAGAGCCGGGAATCAGCGTGGACAATCAACGCAAAAGACCAGCCTGCCAGATGCCCGCAAACAAGACTGGACAGAACAAGGAGACAAACCTTTACCGCGTCATTGTATGTCAACTACCACCACTGGACCACGTATGTCGTGAACTTTTGTTTGTCTACGGAGTGAAATCTAGCCACGAAATCTAGGGCAACAATGTTTACATTATTTACTATGTCCAAATTATTATTGTTGTCTGTTCTCGTGGGTACATTGTCTAAATTGTTATTTTACTCTTTTCTCAAGATAACAGTGCCCAAATAGTCTTTTGTCATGGAAACTGTCCAGATTGTTTTTTTTTTAGTTTTTTTTCTTGTGGTTACAGTGTCTAAATTATTATATAGTATTTTCTTCTGGTTACAATGTCTAAATTATTATTGCAGTGTTTTCTCCTGGTTACAGTGTCTAAATTATTATATAGTATTTTCTTCTTGTTACAATGTCTAAATTATTATTGCAGTGTTTTCTCCTGGTTACAGTGTCCAAATGATTATTGTAGTGTTTTCTCGTGGTTACAGTATCCAAATTATTATTGTACTGTTTTCTCCTGGTTACAGTGTCGAAATTATTATTGTAGTGTTTTCTCGTGGTTACAGTATCCAAATTATTATTGTACTGTTTTCTCCTGGTTACAGTGTCGAAATTATTATTGTAGTGTTTTCTCGTGGTTACAGTGTCCAAATTATTATTGTAGTGTTTTCTCGTGGTTACAGTGTCCAATTTATTACTGTACTGTTTTCTCGTGGTTACAGTATCCAAATTATTATTGCAGTGTTTTCTCCTGTTTACAGTGTCCAAATGATTATTGTACTGTTTTCTCCTGGTTACAGTGTCCAAATGATTATTGTACTGTTTTCTCGTGGTTACAGTGTCCAAATGATTATTGTACTGTTTTCTCGTGGTTACAGTGTCCAAATTATTATTGTAGTGTTTTCTCGTGGTTACAGTGTCCACATGATTATTGCAGTGTTTTCTCCTGGTTACTTACTTACTTAGTCGCTCCTCTTCTACCTTGGGGTGTAGAGGTTTGCCAGAGAGATCACCAGACGTCTCTATCAGCAGTTTTCTTTCTGGGTTTGTTCCAGTCCAGTTCTCTGTCAGTTAGGGACTGTCGGATGTTGTCTTCCCAGAGCACCCTGGGTCGTCCTGGAGGTCTGGTTTCCTGGTTCTTAGCCTTCCATACCTGCCATTGAGGCCGATTTTCTCCCATTCTGCATACACATCCAAACCATCGCAACTGTGACTGATCCACTCTGGTTTGTAAGGACTGGGTATCAATATCTTGACGTATTGTCTGATTGCGGACTTTGTCCCTTCTTGTCACTTGGACCACCTTTCTCAGATATCTCATTTCCGAAGCCTGCAGCTGGCTTCTGTGAGCTGTTGTCATTGCCCATGACTCACACCCATAGGTCAGGACTGGTACATAGGTAGAGCGGTAAACAGCCATTTTCGTCCTCTTGCCAATTTCTCTTTTGCTAAGAAACCCTCGGTTTTTGGCCTGGAAGAGTCTCCCAGCAGCTGCTTTTCGTGTAGTTAGCTCAGTCTTAATGCCTCCATTTTGGTCTAATACAACTCCAAGGTATTTGAACTGGTTTACCTGCTCCAATGCATACTGTCCCATCATGATCTGGTGTTTCTTCTCCTCTCTTGAGATCACCATGGTTTTAGTTTTGGAGATACTGATGGTCATCCCTCTCTTTTCAAGCTCTTCCTTCTAGACAAGTTAGTTGGACTGAAGGTGTGCCTCTGATTTAGCTATCAGGGCCACATCATCTGTAAATGCCAGCTCTGATATACAGATTGGTCTCATCTTCCAGTACCCTACTGAGTACTTCTTTGTCTTCTCCTTACAGGTCTTGATGGCATCATCCATCATAAGAATGAAGAGGTAAGGTGTGAGAATATCACCTTTTTCTAACACCGCTGGTGGTCTTAAATTCTTCTGACTTTTTGTCTGCCGTTATTACATAATTTCTGCAGCTTTTGTAGAAACTCTGTATTGCACTGATCATGGGTGCTGGGATGTTTTCCCATGCTGAGCAGTCCCATAGCTTGCTCCATGGTACATTGTCAAATGCCTTTTCAAATCCCCCCCCCCCCCCCCAAAAAAAAAACATAGGTGCATCTCACTCTTATATTCAAGTGCTTTTTCAATCATCTGTCTTTTTTCTTGTGGTTACAGTGTCCAAATTATTATTGTAGTATTTTCTCGTGGTTACAGTGTCCAAATTATTATTGTAGTATTTTCTCGTGGTTACAGTATCCAAATTATTATTGTAGTATTTTCTCGTGGTTACAGTGTCCAAATTATTATTGTAGTATTTTCTCGTGGTTACAGTATCCAAATTATTATTGTAGTGTTTTCTCGTAGTTACAGTGTCCAAATTATTATTGTAGTATTTTTTCGTGGTTACACTGTCCAAATTATTATTGTAGTGTTCTTAACTGTCACAGGTCTGCATTACTACTACATAGAAATAAACGGACGGGGAGGGGGTGCATAAAATATAATAAACAATAGACATTTATATTAGGAAGTAGAAAGAAAGAAGGATATCATGAACGACATAAAAATGGAAAGCTTTATTTAAAAATGCCGGAAAGCCAAAATGCCACCTGCAAATGGCGACAGCGCCTCTCTGCAGAAACAAGTATACTTTACTGCAGAAACAAGAATACTTTACTGCAGAAACAAGTATACTTTACTGCAGAAACAAGTATACTTTACTGCAGAAATACGTTTTCCTTACAGTTTGGATGATTACTTTTGCTAGGGTTGTAGTCTGCATTTCACTGCTATATATTAAAAGGGAGGGTTTGCAAGATCCCTGTGATAAATCAAAATGTAAGGATTTGGGAGGGTTTGCACTATCCTTGGGATATTTGAAAAATACAGGATTTGGAGGGTTTTTACTATTCTTGTAATATTTGAAAATTAAAGGCGGGAGGTTTGCACTATCCTTGTTGTATATCAAAGTGTAAGGTATATTATAGCATTTCTCACCTGAGCTACAGAGACTGTGCTTCTGTCCTGAGATCTGAAAATGGATAACTTGAAGTGGCTGCTGAATCTGAGGACTGAGCACATATAGGAATGTCTCTGTACTGGGACGTTGATTATGTTAACACTTAATTTTTCTGCCATACTTCTTGGATGAGCGTTGTTTTTTTTTTTTTTGACTGCCACAACTGTGTAGTGTGTGTGTCAATGTTGTTGTTTTTGACTGCCACAACTGTGTAGTGTGTGTGTCAATGTTGTTGTTTTTGACTGCCACAACTGTGTAGTGTGTGTGTCAATGTTGTTGTTTTTTGACTGCCACAACTGTGTAGTGTGTGTGTCAATGTTGTTGTTTTTTGACTGCCACAACTGTGTAGTGTGTGTGTCAATGTTGTTGTTTTTTGACTGCCACAACTGTGGAGTGTGTGTGTGTCAATGTTGTTGTTTTTTGACTGCCACAACTGTGTAGTGTGTGTGTCAATGTTGTTGTTTTTACTGTGTAGTGTGTGTGTCAATGTTGTTGTTTTTTACTGTGTAGTGTGTGTGTGTCAATGTTGTTGTTTTTTACTGTGTAGTGTGTGTGTGTCAATGTTTGTTTTTGACTGCCACAACTGTGTAGTGTGTGTGTCAATGTTGTTGTTTTTTACTGTGTAGTGTGTGTGTGTCAATGTTGTTGTTTTTTACTGTGTAGTGTGTGTGTGTCAATGTTGTTTTTTCGACTGCCACAACTGTGTAGTGTGTGTGTGTGTCAATGATGTTTTTTTTGACTGCCACAACTGTGTAGTGTGTGTATGTCAATGATTTTTTTTGACTGCCACAACTGTGTAGTGTGTGTGTCAATGTTGTTGTGCAGTGGTGACGTGGCCGCTATATAGAAAAATAATTCTTGCTTGCTACATACATCCAGTTTTAACATATGGCTGTGAATCCTGGACAATTGGTAGGCAGGCCAAACAATTTCTGGAGGCCTCGGAGTTGTGGTTTTATAGAAGAATGCTTAGAATACCTTGGACAGCCAAAAAGAGCAACCAAGAGGTTTTGAAAGAGGCGGGAGCCCGAAGACAACTTATCACAGACATCAGAAGGAGACAGTCATCATTTTTTGGCCATGTTGTGAGAAGAGGGAAAATAAAACATGGTGTGACCACTGGAAAGATCTGTGGAAGGAGGGATAGAGGAAGACAACGAGAGAAGATGCTTGACAGTCTTGTTGCATGGCATGAAGGTGTGTCCGCACACGAACTGATACATGCTGCAGGAGATCGCAGATTATGGAGAGGCATGATCGCCCACGTTAGTCGGCAAGGCACCTGATGATGATGATGACGTGGCCGCTGCAGGACAGAGGTCTCGGTAACAGAATGTGCACAACCGTGCTCCATCCCCTTATTCAGCAGCCAACAAAGAGTCAACATGCTAATAGTACCACTTGCAACCTGATTACAAGTCCGCGTATGTTTCCCCTCTCAATGTTGAACATCTTCCAGAATCCCTACTCACCCTAGGCTGAATTAGTCTTTCTAGGTATGCATAATCTATCTGTTCTTTTTTTCACTGCCCACTTCCTCTCAGAAAACATTCACCCCATCAGCTTTATCATAAAGTAGCTTACTGTCTAAAAGGAGCAGCAGCAGCCAGTCTATCAGCCTGCTCAGTGCCCTGCACACTGGCATGTCCTGGATGTACTCCTAAGCTGATTGTTTTCAGGCGACGCCAGCCACTCTGCACACAAGATGCTGGTTTCTGTTTTCCAAAGAATACTCTGTGAGTCCAGATCACACAACACAAGACCACACACAACACAAGATCACACACAACACAAGATCACACACAACACAAGACCACACAACACAAGACCACACACAACACAAGATCACACACAACACAAGATCACACACAACACAAGATCACACACAACACAAGACCACACACAACACAAGACCACACACGACACAAGACCACACAACACAAGACCACACACAACACAAGATCACACACAACACAAGATCACACACAACACAAGACCACACACAACACAAGACCACACACAACACAAGACCACACACAATACAAGACCACACACAACACAAGATCACACACAACACAAGACCACACACAACACAAGATCACACACAACACAAGATCACACACAACACAAGACCACACACAACACAAGACCACACACAATACAAGACCACACACAACACAAGATCACACACAACACAAGACCACACACAATACAAGACCACACACAACACAAGACCACACACAACACAAGATCACACACAACACAAGATCACACACAACACAAGACCACACACAACACAAGACCACACACAACACAAGACCACACACAACACAAGACCACACACGACACAAGACCACACACAATACAAGATCACACAACACAAGATCACACACAACACAAGACCACACACAATACAAGACCACACACAACAAAAGATAACACACAATACAAGACCACACACAACACAAGACCACACACAACACAAGATCACACAACACAAGACCACACACAACACAAGATCACACACAACACAAGATCACACACAACACAAGATCACACACAACACAAGATCACACACAACACAAGACCACACACGACACAAGACCACACAACACAAGACCACACACAACACAAGATCACACACAACACAAGACCACACACAACACAAGATCACACACAACACAAGACCACACACAACACAAGACCACACAGGACACAAGACCACACACGACACAAGATCACACACAATACAAGACCACACACAACACAAGACCACACACAACACAAGATCACACACAACACAAGACCACACAATACAAGACCACACACAACACATTGTTAGGAACACTATAATACAACACACGTGGAGATGATATTCAAATTTAATTTGTTAAAAAGATTTGACAGTAAAACAGAAATGATTCTGTAAAATGCGAACCGTCGTATAATGAATTCAATATGAGCAAACCACACATGTCGTCAGATGGTGTACAACTTGCCAACTCAAACAAAACCATCACAAATAATAAAAATCTGGACATGGGGAAAGAAGGGGTGCAGATAAATAAAAATGAGGAGAAAGTGAGCAAGCCACAGTTGATCAATGTTTAATTTTTTTTTGTTAAGTAGGTTAAACTGAAACTTGGCCAAGATAAAACAAACATGAACAATTGTAAATAAAACTAAACTCAATGGACTAGACAAATTCAATGAATGAACATTCAACATACGCCCGCCTAGGGGGCATACACATATCAAGAATATATCAAACTGTATTGCCACATTTAGCTAAAATCTAGCGATCATATTAGAGAAAAATAAAATTACAAGGAAAGAATAAAAATTAAAATATCATTTGCTTTGTGAAGTAAAATAACGAAAAATATGCGAGGACTAGAAATGAATCTGGAAACAATTGCACTTGAGATAAAATATGACATGATACAAAAAGAGACAAGATGGCAGCCACTCATTCTCACTTGTGCCAGCGACCTCACAGTTCTTTTATGCCTCATACGGTTTCAGCTGTGTGCTAATCACATAACAAATTTACCCAGAAAAAAATCTCATCTCCACATTCATAATGTTGTTCATATTAGTACATTTAAAAAAAAAAAAAAATACCCAGAAACCAAAAGTTGTTAAAGGCTCCGTGAGACAACTTTTGCCTTTGTGACTTCCTTAAAATATGGCAGTCGTCTACGTCACCTCAAACATCCAACAATTGTGTTTCTTTTTTCTAATTCGGCCCCCCCCCTTTCCTAGCGCAGCTGACCTGTATAGGGACTGCATGTTTGGCACTTTGAGACAATGTCGACAATGTTTGTCTGCTGACTGTAACTTCGGCAGTCATCTACTTGTCTGCTGACTGTAACTTCGGCAGTCATCTACTTGTCTGCTGACTGTAACATCAGCAGTCATCTACTTGTCTGCTGACTGTAACATCGGCAGTCATCTACTTGTCTGCTGACTGTAACATCAGCAGTCATCTACTTGCCAACTCTTAAAATTTAACAATTGCCTGTTTGGCACTTAAATAAATCTGGTATTTACTTATCTGGTATTCAGTGTAACATCCACTGATCATCTGTTTATCACTAAAACATCTACTGTCTGTCTATTCTGCTACTGTAAAATCTAACACACATCGCTGCTGCCCACCAAACATGTGAGCACAAACATTTTACATTTAATATCACAAACATGCAGCCACCGCCACCTGTCTCTTGCCTGTTTGGAAATCTGGAGAATGCATGCAGTAATATACAGAAGACCACAGAATAAACATCTTTCTTCATATATGAATACAATGAGATATTTGAAAAAACAAATTGCACGAATTGGTGAGTGAAACAACAGTCAGCACACACAAAAAGAAAAAAAACTGGCCAGCTCTGGAGTCATCCTATCTGGCCAAAAAATAGTCCATTTCTCCTAATAAATCTCCCAGTTGAGTAGCACACACAGATTAAACTCATGAACAAACAAACAAACAAACAGATGTGATGACTGAGGTACAATCAAGGCTCTCCACTCTCCTGGCTTCTGCCAACAGATTCCAGGAAAACACCAGGAATACAAGCGCCTGCGCCAGGGTTTCAATGTGAGGCTCCCTGACAGAAACATCTTCGGTGTGTGGGTCCCAACAAACCCAGTGCCCCCCCCCCCCCCCCCCCCCAACAGAAACAACTTCCATGTGTGGGTCCCAACAAACCCAGACCAAGTGCCCAATAACAAGCATGTTTTAAACAAGAACTCATGAAATTAGATGTATTTGGAGTGAGAGATGCAGGTATCGCAGCCTAGCTGTAAACCACAACTTATTGTGCCAAGTGCTAATTTAAAGTTTATTTCAGAAGATGAAGCAAAAGAAATAGAAACATCCATCATTAAAGAGATTATCTTTTAAATAATGCACCACTGAAGACAGGACAGTCCAGCAGAGGCCAAGCCTGGTGATTATGTTGCAGCAATACTAACTAGGACTCAAACAAAACTATGAAGAAACACTCAGTCACCACAACAACAACAAACCACACACTTGACCACCAAGTAATTTACTGCAGATTTGACAGAGTCATTGTCACATAAAGGACTCAACTGTCACACGGCACAGTACAGAGACTCAACTGTCACACGGCACAGTACAGAGACTCAACTGTCACATGGCACAGTACAGAGACTCAACTGTCACACGGCACAGTACAGAGACTCAACTGTCACATTGCACAGTACAGAGACTCAACTGTCACATTGCACAGTACAGAGACTCAACTGTCACATTGCACAGTACAGAGACTCAACTGTCACATTGCACAGTACAGAGACTCAACTGTCACATTGCACAGTACAGAGACTCAACTGTCACACTGCACAGTACAGAGACTCAACTGTCACACGGCACAGTACAGAGACTCAACTGTCACATGGCACAGTACAGAGACTCAACTGTCACACGGCACAGTACAGAGACTCAACTGTCACATTGCACAGTACAGAGACTCAACTGTCACATTGCACAGTACAGAGACTCAACTGTCACATTGCACAGTACAGAGACTCAACTGTCACACTGCACAGTACAGAGACTCAACTGTCACACTGCACAGTACAGAGACTCAACTGTCACACTGCACAGTACAGAGACTCAACTGTCACATTGCACAGTACAGAGACTCGACTGTCACATTGCACAAATGGCAGGTTTACTTTCAACACAAAAGAACTGTTGTTACATAAATCTCAAGGCAGTTGCCGACAATGTTTCACAACATCTGCAGCTTGACTAGAATCAAACACTCACCCACATGAAGGTCAACTCTCACCCACATGAAGGTCAACTCTCACCCACATGAAGGTCAACTCTCACCCACATGAAGGTCAACTCTCACGTCTAGCTGGACTTCAGAGTCTTCCACAACAGGCCTGACCTAACATGACTAAAACAGCAGACATAATCAAGCTGAAAAACCTGGCCCAGAGACCACAATTTCTAGGTTCATTCTTATCAGTAGACAGCGCCAGCAACAGCCAACAACAAGAAACATATGTGGTCTTTGTCAATGTCTTTTGGATCAAACAAAACACAATCAAAGTCATTGCTGAAATTGGTAAAAAAAAAAATTTAAAGTCAGCAAAATGACATGACAAACATAACAAATATAATTGTTTCACAACTGGACAATATATACATCTGCAGGAAGTGTCTGGTACGTTGACATGTATATGTACACTGACAAGAGACACAAGACTAACGTATTGCAAAAACTACAGTCTAGGGCCCTCACGTGGACTATTTATGGACAGCAGAGATCAAGTTTACAAACAATGAGAAATGACATATAGGAGAATACTACAGAGGTGACATGTGGGAATGATGACAAAATGATTTCATGACATGGAAATGATGACAAAATGATTTCATGACATGGAAATGATGACAAAATGATTTCATGACATGGAAATGATGACAAAATGATTTCATGACATGGAAATGATGACAAAATGATTTCATGACATGGAAATGATGACAAAATGATTTCATGACATGGAAATGATGACAAAATGATTTCATGACATGGAAATGATGACAAAATGATTTCATGACATGGAAATGATGACAAAATGATAGGACGACATGGGGAGTATCATCGAATAACATGACAGCATGGAAATGATGATAAAATGAGATGATGACATGGAATAGATGTTAATTTAGGACAGCAAATGGAAATGATAATCTGAGACAGCATGGGAAATTGGATAATCTGAGATAATGTCAGGAAATTACATAATGAGATGGTGTCTGCAAATGTTGATATTCAGTGGCAGCAACATCGGGAAACAATGATATGCTGTGTGTGACCGAGCTCATGGGAGTTATGACCCGATGTGTCATGAATATATTGACAAGCACTCTGTGATAAAACAGATAATTGGAAATCAGGTGACAATGATGATACTCCCAGCAAGAGCATGAGAGAAAAACTGATAGTGAAAATGAAAGTGTGAACTTGATTAAGGTCATAGGTGTGTGAAAATACTGACATTTGCAAGTAATCTTTGATATTTTCAGGCGTTATTTTAGAAATAATTGACAATAATCTCCGGTGATTTATTTTAAAAAAAAATGATATTGAGATATATGTATGAACATGGCATCTGAAGGTAAAATCAGAAAACAATGGTATTCAGAAATATGATACCACAATGAGGGTATCTGGAATAGATCTATGAGACAACATACAAATAAAACATAGGAAATTTGCACAATGGCAACCAGCAAGTCACAGCGGGGAAAAAAATCTGGCAATGGTAGAAAATATCTTGGTCAAGAGAATGTCACAGAAGGGGGAAAAAAAAACACACATGTAAAATGTCTGGAATGCTGAAATTCTTTGAAACAAAACCCCCAAAAAACAGAGAAACAAAAATCAACACCACTGTATTTTTTCAAGTATACTGTCATCAAGGATACTGCTTACAGTAACCACATCATTCCTACAACAGAAACTGCACAAAAGCTTAAGACAAAAGAACAGGTCGTGTTTCGACAAACAATCACAACAGATTTTGCTTACATTACAGTGAGTGAGTAAGATCTGAGTTTCTCAACAACAGCTACAGCAATAACTGCAGCATCAGCAATAGCTGATGTGGCAAAGATGTTTGTTCCCCCACTTCCATACTGGTCTGACACACAGCAAACATGATACTACAACTAGAGAGTTCCTGGCGACAACCATGAAACATGAAGCAATGACACCGATACATATCTCTAACATTATCTACAATATTGTGGCTAGTACTGATCAAATGCATCCAAAGACTAGAATTGTTTGCTTGGTCCATTGTACCCTGTGTACAGTTATGGAGTATTTACATTTATATACACAAGAAACGTTGCTTCACATGAAACAATTCACCTGAGGAATGACACAAAACTAGACAGAAGATTACGATAATGTTTATAATGTAAAATATATATATATATATATTGAAAAAAAAGGGAAGAGAGAAGGTACCTTCTCACATAGAGAATCTTTTTTGGCAAGTTCAGTCTAGATATTGCCCTGCCCTAATAAATTTACCACACTTGTCTAGAAACGGCTGGCTTCTCTCCACTACCACACTTAATCTGAATCAAAGTGTTCTGGGAGACAACTATTATTATTTGACAGGAAAAATTACAAGAGTAACAGCCCTTGGCTTGTATGTACATCATTTGTATGTTACAGGTTTTGATTCTCGGCTCACATATAAGAGTATACTCAGTGTAATATCTCTGTAACAACACAATATGAAGACAAATGTCACAAAACTCCTGGAAAGATGATGTCACAGTCCTGACATACAACAATATGCATGTATGATTCAAGACGACATGACATTTAAACAAGCATAGGAATAATAAACATTTCTATAAACATCTAATCATCATACCACAAGAAATGTATGTTCAGCTATTTACATGAATATGCATACACATATGGATACGTTTTACGTGAGTATTATATGGTAGGTGACAGCATGCATGGAACATTGACGGATTAAAGCCCCCTCATGCAGCAGATAGACATATGGTCTCATAGAAAACACATGCAGACATAAAGTCTTTTTGTACATTTAGACAGACATACAGATTTCATTAACTACTGTCACATCAGAGCTAGGTCCTACAAAAATTTACAGACAAAAATCATAGACAGATAAGTTCCCACAGACATACCCACACATCATCTGACACTGATGACAGATCATCCAAGGTTTCACTTTTCTAACATTCCCACAACACAATCAGCAAGATCATACGTCAGTAGCATGAAGTTCTGGGGCAACAGAAGACACACAAAATGACTTGCAGATTCCATGCTCATCATCTCTTAACTTGCCTTCAGCTGCAGCTGCCTTCACCTCCCAGACTTAAACACTCAACTCCCCCCCCCCCCCTATAACTCCATCTGTCGGAATCAAACACTCTCCACCCAATGCCTCCATCTGTCGGACTCAATCACTCCTCTTTCACAACTACCTGCTAGCACACTTGCAAAAGACCGGCCAGGAAGCAAACCACTCAACAAGCAACAGGCTAATGCTGCCCATGACAAGCTGGGGGTGCTCCCCGGGATAATACTGGTTAGGCAAAGATGCTCTTGAAGGATGCTGGCACCCTCGGTGCAGTCCACTCCTTCAAGAATGTACAAGTAAGGGACCACAAGAATAAACATTAAAAAAAACAGGTGTAATACTGTTTCTAATACAACATTATGTAACAACATGAGAACAGGTTTCAATAATAATACCACAAAAAATGTCAAATACAACACAACACACTTCATATCTCAGCGTTTAAGTCAGTTTCATGATAATTCCCCCTGCAAACCGGCCATATACACACTAGCTTATTTCTGATTTGTCTAGCTGCAGTCACCCAACCTTCACACACTGCTACGGGGGTGTTGGGCAATGCCGTTGATATTGTGTGTTGTAAATTTAAGCACGCCAGCACTTTTAACACTACAAAAAAATTTGGAAACTGGGTCTAACACACAACCCCCCCTAGAGAGTGCTGCAACCTATGTCACAGGGATTCTCTTACTAGGAACCAAAACTTAAATGCAAGACAAGCCAGAAAAGAAACAACATAACGTCAACCTGTAACCCCCAAACAGCAGAACAATCTAAAAAATGTATGAATGGAACGTGACCTAGTTTCCGTGGGGAGATTATTGTTGAACTGACCCAGCTTTTGTTACTAGTGAATTGATGCAGCCTATCCTCTGCCTATCCATTTTTCTGTCCGGTATGTCCGGCAGCCAGCGCCACCTGTAATCTCATCTACTAGAGACTGATGTCTGCTCAGAGGATCTGAGAGCTGACTCTCTAGCTACTCAATCGCCCGCTGTTTCAATGACACTAACTGGATTTTTCTTACAATACCTTTGCCAGACTGGTAGTGACTGTGTATGGATTCCCACATGATGATGATGGTAACGGTTTGCAAAGGTCATCAAACAGCTAGTCTAGCTACCACAATAATCATTTTGACAAAAGTGTGGCACAGAGAAAAACACAATATTTACAGTAGCGTATTCAACAGTCTTTGGTTTCACAGCTGTACAAAATCTGGTACACAACAACAGCTGAGAATATCTGGCAACACTGGCATCTAGAGGTTTGCGGAACTGACGGCAAACAATGATCATGTCATATAGAATACTGACTGGGCACTTGCAGCCTCTTCTACTCATCAATGTTGTCTTTGGCAGAAACATTTCAACACCTACTGATGAGAGCATGTAGTAGTTTGTGTACGTGTTCATGCACAGAAACATTTCAACACCTACTGATGAGAGCATGTAGTAGTTTGTGTACGTGTTTATGTACAGAAACATTTCAACACCTACTGATGAGAGCATGTAGTAGTTTGTGTACGTGTTCATGTACAGAAACATTTCAACACCTACTGATGAGAGCATGTAGTAGTTTGTGTACATGTTCATGTACAGAAACATTTCAACACCTACTGATGAGCGCATGTAGTAGTTTGTGTACGTGTTCATGCACAGAAACATTTCAACACCTACTGATGAGAGCATGTAGTAGTTTGTGTACGTGTTCATGCACAGAAACATTTAAACACCTACTGATGAGAGCATGTAGTAGTTTGTGTACGTGTTCATGCACAGAAACATTCCAACACCTACTGATGAGAGCATGTAGTAGTTTGTGTACGTGTTCATGCACATATGCACACACATACAAATGGTGAGACAAAAATACTATACATGATTTGGCATAGAAATGATCATGCTGATAATATTCTTAAAAACAAATATTTAAAAAAAAAAAAGCACACACACACACAAGAGACAAGTGTACCGCACATCATGGATAATACTAATAATTATTTTACAACACACACATGTGCACTCACACACCAGACAAGCATACCACACATCATGGATAATACTGATAATTATTCTTCTAACACATACACCTACACACATGTGCATTCACACATGAGACAATTATACATTTCATGGATAATACTGATAATTATTTTTAACACACACATGTGCACTCACACACCAGACAAGCATACCACACATCATGGATAATACTGATAATTATTCTTCCAACAAATACACCTACAAAAATGTGCACTCACACATGAGACAATTATACATTTCATTGATAATACTGATAATTATTTTTTAAACACACATGTGCACTCACACACCAGACAAGCATACCACACATCATTGATAATACTGATAATTATTCTTCTACCATATACATTTACACACATGTGCACTCACAAACCAGACAAGCATACCACACATCATAGATAATACTGATAATTTTTTTTTCAACATACACATGTGCACTCACACACCAGACAAGCATACCACACATCATGGATAATACTGATAATTATTCTTCTATCACATACATTTACACACATGTGCACTTACACACCAGACAAGTATACCACACATGGATAATACTGATAATTATTCTTCTAACATATACACCTACACACATGTGCACTCACACATGAGACAATTATACATTTCATGGATAATACTGATGATTATTTTTAACACACACATGTGCACTCACACACCAGACAAGCATACCACACATCATGGATAATACTGATAATTGTTTTTCAACGCACACATGTGCACTCACACACCAGACAAGCATACCATACATGGATAATACTGATAATTATTCCTCTACCACATACATTTACACACATGTGCACTCACAAACCAGACAAGCATACCACACATCATAAATAATACTGATAGTTTTTTTTTCAACATACACATGTGCACTCACACACCAGACAAGCATACCACACATCATGGATAATACTGATAATTCTTCTTCTTACATATACACCTACAAAAATGTGCACTCACACATGAGACGATTATACATTTCATTGATACTACTGATAATTATTTTTTAAACACACATGTGCACTCACACACCAGACAAGCATACCACACATCATTGATAATACTGATAATTATTCTTCTACCATATACATTTACAGACATGTGCACTCACACACCAGACAAGCATACCACACATGGATAATACTGATAATTATTCTTCTAACATATACACCTACACACATGTGCACTCACACATGAGACAATTATACATTTCATGGATAATACTGATAATTATATTTAACACACACATGTGCACTCGCACACCAGACAAGGATACCACACATCATGGATAATACTGATAATTATTTTTAACACACACATAGATATACACACACACACACATGTTTGCACTCACACATGAGCAAGCATATTATATATCATGGATAATACTGAGTTATTCTTGAACACATACATTTATTCAGACACGGATGTGCACTTACACACAAGACAAGCATAATACACACCCACAAAATATACAAACTTATATAAATTTAAAAAATATATATATATATATGAAGCAGATATTCCATGCTGTTTTTGTTGTAAAAGAAATGAGCTGATATCTTAGTCTGTTTTACCATATAAAAAGCTGAACTCTGTGTTATTTTAATTTTACCAGAAGCTGACATTCTCGGCTATTTTTGTTGTACCAGATACAAAAAGATGATATTCAATGCTGCAACCAGATATACACAGCTGATATTCTTTGTGGTTTCACCGCTAGGCAAAAAAAAAAAAAAGCTGATTTTTGATTCAGGTAGAAAATGCTGTTGACAATACAATATAATGATACAATATCTAAAGCACAGCAACGATCTGTACACAACAACAAGAAGAATATAGTACACAAGAGTACACAACTACTGGAATGGAAGACTTGGGATTCAGTCTGTGTTCACATAAGTTCAATCAGCAAACATGGAACCAAGAATGACATCATAAACATTGAAATAAGGATGACAAAAAATCAGCTGACATGATCAAACAACAAACGTTGTCTTTACAAACAGATATATTGCAAAGTATGTATAAACATACAGGCATCTGCTGTGAATTATAAGTGTATGTGAGGACAGTGATAACATCTTTGTACGTGTTCCACTGCCTGGTCTTATCATCGGCTGATTACTTAGAAAATACAATCAAACTAGTTCCTTTTAAATGTAAGAAGACTGCGCGTTGTATGGAGTAGTACTAACCAATTATTGCTGTACAACCTGGTTGTACAACCTGGTGCTACAACCTGGTGCTGTCTGACAGCACTGTCTGATTTTTTGCTGTACAACCTGATGCTGTCTAACAGTAATGTCAGATCTACTGCTGTACAATCTAGTGCTGTCCGCAGTACTGTCTGATCTATTGCTGTAAAATCTAGTGCTGTCTGACAGTACTGTCTGATTTTTTGCTGTACAACCTGGTGCTGTCTAACAGTAATGTCAGATCTACTGCTGTACAATCTAGTGCTGTCTGCCGTACTGTCTGATCAATTGCTGTACAACCTGGTGCTGTATGACAGTAATGTCTGTTCTATTGCTGTACAACCTGGTGCTGTCTGACAGTAATGTCTGTTCTATTGCTGTACAACCTGGTGATGTCTGACAGTAATGTCTGATCTATTGCAGTACAACCTAGTGCTGTTTGACAGTATATCATCTGATCTAGAGCCGTACATTCTACAGCTTTCTGTCAATACTGCTTGACTTAATGCAGTCAGCTCCAGCTAACTGCTGTCAACAGGGCTGAGATACAAATTCCTGCATACAATTGCCAGCAAATTAAAGTTTTTATTAAATGCGCTGAATGTCCCATTTAATCCCAGCAGTCTGTCTCACTATAATATGATTTATTATTATTAATATGTCACCCCAAAAACAAACAAAAATTACAAATGATAGGTCATGATTTCATTTAACTTTATGAAGTTTCTCTTACTTAAGAAATTTTTTTTCAGTAAAGTGGTAAATCATCTTTATTCAATTAGTGCAGCTCCCAAAAAACTAGTTTGCAAATCTATGTACAGTAAATATTTTGTTTCTTTTCTTTCTCTTCCTTTTTCAACAGCTGGTAATGTTAATTTGTGCCGACTGTTTACCTGAAATAAAGTTCACCAAAAGGTGACTGAAATAAAGAACATGAAGCTATAACAGTTAAATTGTTCTTAACATAGAGGTAACAATTAAAAAGTTGGAAGCAGCGGAATACAAGTAATACTGTGTAAAAGAAACAATCCTGGAATAAAGAAACAACAACAGGTAACAACATCTGGAATACAGGTTGAATATGAAATAACGGTAACATTTGTATGCGCTTTTGTGCGAATCTTGTGGGGAAATCTTGTGTGGGAATCTTGTGGGGAAATCTTGTGTGGGAATCGTGGGTATGGCTTACACAACGGGACTTGACATTTCATTGCCAAACTGAAAGCTCAAAGTTGTCACTAAAAATCAGATGAAGATAATTAAAAATCTCCAAATTGAAAAACTACACTAAAAAACTGTAACATAAACATAAAAAAATGTCAGTTTACTTTACAATATTAAAATAATTATCTAAAAAACTTGGATGCAATATTTTCAAAATATTTTGCGTGACGGACGACTAGGAGGTATGTATGGTATAGTGACTAGTACCCTGCCTGCTAGTCTACAGTGCACTTCACTGTTCTTGTTGCCAACTGATCTAAGCTTTCAGGTTGTCATAGCCTGAAAAATGAAACCAGAAATTGTTCCTGGAAGTAAAGGAAGTATATGGGTATATCCTTTGTTGGAGGACATACTCGGATATGGTTATATGATTTGCTGGAGCAAACACACACAAGACTTCTCCACAAACAACATACAGATGTACGTACAAATTAAAGAGGACACATTGGTCTGACTACGACAACAGTAACAACACTAATCAAATGAAGCTGGTTAGGTGGTCCCTGTACATAATTACATCATACCATTACATCATATGATTACATAAGATCAATACATGTTATGATTAAGTGACTAGAATACATATTGCATGTAGGCATTGCTGGAGCCAAATTTGTGATCAGGTCACACAACAGACACCAAAAAGAATGTCAAACTTATATAAGAAAAACAAGTGGAATACACAATTGTGATTGGTTCTTTGTCAACTCAACTATAACAATTATATTAAAAAATATAACATTTTTAAACAAAAGAGAATAATCAATCCCTTTATATGCACATCCCTAACCATACCTCAACAACAAACACAACAATCCCTATCCCATGTCACTCACTCAACCCCCACAAGACATCACTCCCTCAACCCCCACAAGACATCACTCACTCAACCCCCACAAGACATCACTCCCTCAACCCCCACAAGACATCACTCCCTCAACCCCCACAAGACATCACTCCCTCAACCCCCACAAGACATCACTCCCTCAACCCCCACAAGACATCACTCCCTCAACCCCCACAAGACATCACTCCCTCAACCCCCACAAGACATCACTCCCTCAACCCCCACAAGACATCACTCCCTCAACCCCACAAGACATCACTCCCTCAACCCCCACATCACTCCCTCAACCCCCCACACGACATCACTCCCTCAACCCCCACAAGACATCACTCCCTCAACCCCCCACAAGACATCACTCCCTCAACCCCCACAAGACAATCTTGTGTAAAGACAGCAGAAACCTTATACCCTCTTTATAGTGAACACAAAAAGGCAAAAGTGATTCTCCCACACTCCACAACCTGTGTGGGCCGTACAAAACCACATGAGGCTAAATGACACAGCATCAGACATTGCAAGTTGACAGATTTCCAGCCAAGAACACATCAGACATTGCAAGTTGACAGATTTCCAGCCAAGGACACATCAGACATTGCAAGTTGACAGATTTCCAGCCAAGAACACATCAGACATTGCAAGCTGACAGATTTCCAGCCAAGGACACATCATACATGAGATGAAGAAACAAACAGGTACACACACAGTTCTAGCAGACAAAATTAGACAACGCCAACACAATGGAAGATTGTACCTCCATTGTCTCGGTGTGTGACTGTACATATATCTTCCTGCTGAACTATCACCATTCAGGCCATCATATGCTTTTGTCAAGAGCCAAGAGTCAAATGTCCCCTGCACTGACTGACTGTCTTGCTGACGGAAAATCTTGCTTTTGAGGGTTTCTATTTCCTGTCAAAACCCACACATTTTTAACGACGGCCTCACAAGATGGTGGATCTACATGCACAGAAGTCAAACCAACATTCTGACAGGGTAAAACATTCTCGGTCACCACAAGACCCCAGCAAGGATTCCCTGGACTAGCCATCAAATATATGAAGCATTTTTAAAACGTTCAGGCCAAAAAAAACTGACATATAACTTTGTACTTGACACTTTAACTCTGACTGTTGACCTGCCAGGGTCAACATCTGTTTTCCCAGACTGAACCTGGCATTTTTTGACTTTTTACAAACTGGTAGTCACTTCATCAAATCATCATCTGATTTAGACTAGGAACATTGCGCTCCAACTGCAGGGCAACAACTTGTGGCTGTCAGAGATTTGACCAGCAGACATCTAATCCTCCTTGCCGGAGCCAGCGGTAACATCGTCATCTTCGCCATCAGATGGTTTACAAAACTTGTATCTAAGATTGCACAAACAGAACATGTATTGAGGGGATGTAACACAATTTAACACTTAAGATGTGATACACCTTAACATTCACTTAACTATGCCTGTTTGTACAGTCAATTAACTATGTCTGTCTGAACAGTGTACAGTCAATTAACTATGTCTGTCTGAACAGTGTACAGTCAATTAACTATGTCTGTCTGAACAGTGTACAGTCAATTAACTATGTCTGTCTGAACAGTGTACAGTCAATTAACTATGTCTGTCTAAACAGTGTACAGTCAATTAACTATGTCTGTCTGAACAGTGTTGTAACTTCTTCTTTCACCGGCTATAAACTTTGGTGGACAGTTCTGGGACTTTAGACTTTAGTCTCGTTCGAGAACCTGATGTTGCATGCACACATGTTTCACATATCTGCCTTATTCATATGCAGACTATTGGTTCCTTCCTTCTTAGGCAGTAGATGTACTTTTTCAAAGGTTCAAAGGAATTCTCTCGACCCCCCCCCCCCCCCCCCACATGCACTTAGTCGACTCCTATGACATGCTCGTTGGGGAGGCAGTGGGTCTATTCTTGTTTTGACCAACAATGATGTCCCAGAACCCACACATTGGGACCCCAGAACCCACACAATGGGGCCTCAGAACCCACACATTGGGACCCCAGAACCCACACAATGGGGCCTCAGAACCCACACAATGGGGCCTCAGAACCCACATATTGGGACCCCAGAACCCACACAATGGGGCCTAAGAACCCACACACTGAAGTTCTGTAACAGTAACATTAGTCAAACCATAAGTGTCCATCATCAGTCTTATACCTTTAACATAAGTGAAGACAAGTGTTCTCAATAATGTCCCAGACAGGAAACATGCCTAGACAGAGACGTGAGCATTCCATCTCATTACAAGGTAACTACTAGTATATCTAAAGCCAGAACATTTCTTTACCCCCTGACATTCTCTGTCTTGTAACTACACCCCCCCAGTCTCAATGATCACTAACTGTTAACGTTTATCTCATTTATTTATATTACCTTGCCGAAAGTCTCTACCCACAATAAAGAGGAATTGAACCCAAAGTCTCAGTTACCTGTGGTTCATGTGTTGGCTGTAAGAGCCTGAATGTGAGAAGCGTTTGCCACACTTGCGACACTTGAAAGGCTTCTCCCCGCTGTGCAGTCTGCGATGCTCCGTCAGGTGGTGCTTGTGTTTGAAGGCTTTGTTACAGATCTCACAGTGAAAGGGCCTGGCTCCTGTTGGACATCCAATGGTTTGGTTGTAGAGAGTACAGCACAAAACAGAATGCAGAGATTGGACACAAGTGTGATGCAGAGATTGGACACAAGTGTGATGCAGAGATTGGACACAAGCGTGATGCAGAGATTGGACTCAAGTGTGATGCAGAGATTGGACACAAGTGTGATGCAGAGATTGGACACAAGCTTGATGCAGAGATTGGACACAAGCGTGATGCAGAGATTGGACACAAGTGTGATGCAGAGATTGGACACAAGTGTGATGCAGAGATTGGACACAAGCGTGATGCAGAGATTCGACACAAGCGTGATGCAGAGATTGGACACAAGTGTGATGCAGAGATTGGACACAAGTGTGATGCAGAGATTGGACACAAGTGTGATGCAGAGATTGGACACAAGTGTGATGCAGAGATTGGACACAAGTGTGATGCAGAGATTGGACACAAGTGTGATGCAGAGATTGGACACAAGTGTGATGCAGAGATTGGACACAAGTGTGATGCAGAGATTGGTCACAAGTTTGATGCAGAGATTGGACACAAGTGTGATGCAGAGATTGGACACAAGTGTGATGCAGAGATTGGACACAAGTGTGATGCAGAGATTGGTCACAAGTTTGATGCAGAGATTGGACACAAGTGTGATGCAGAGATTGGTCACAAGTTTGATGCAGAGATTGGACACAAGTGTGATGCAGAGATTGGACACAAGTGTGATGCAGAGATTGGACACAAGTGTGATGCAGAGATTGGACACAAGTTTGATGCAGAGATTGGACACAAGTGTGATGCAGAGATTGGACACAAGTGTGATGCAGAGATTGGACACAAGTGTGATGCAGAGATTGGACACAAGTGTGATGCAGAGATTGGACACAAGTGTGATGCAGAGATTGGACACAAGTGTGATGCAGAGATTGGACATAAGTGTGATGCAGAGATTGGACACAAGTGTGATGCAGAGATTGGACACAAGTGCGATGCAGAGATTGGACACAAGTGTGATGCAGAGATTGGACACAAGTGTGATGCAGAGATTGGACACAAGTGTGATGCAGAGATTGGACACAAGTGTGATGCAGAGATTGGACACAAGTGTGATGCAGAGATTGGACTCAAGTGTGATGCAGAGATTGGACACAAGTGTGATGCAGAGATTGGACACAAGTGTGATGCAGAGATTGGACACAAGTGTGATGCAGAGATTGGACACAAGTGTGATGCAGAGATTGGACACAAGTGTGATGCAGAGATTGGACACAAGTGTGATGCAGAGATTGGACACAAGTGTGATGCAGAGATTGGACACAAGTGTGATGCAGAGATTGGACACAAGTGTGATGCAGAGATTGGACACAAGTGTGATGCAGAGATTGGACACAAGTGTGATGCAGAGATTGGACACAAGTGTGATGCAGAGATTGGACACAAGTGTGATGCAGAGATTGGACACAAGTGTGATGCAGAGATTGGACACAAGTGTGATGCAGAGATTGGACACAAGTGTGATGCAGAGATTGGACACAAGTGTGATGCAGAGATTGGACACAAGTGTGATGCAGAGATTGGACACAAGTGTGATGCAGAGATTGGACACAAGCGTGATGCAGAGATTGGACACAAGTGTGATGCAGAGTGCAAACAAATGGACTGAGAATAATGGACAAAGAATAAGGTAAAATAAGACAAACAATAGAGTTAAAAAAAGAGACAAATAATAGGTTGAAAAAAACACACACACAAAAATAAAAGTTTGAGAGAGAGAGAGAGAGAGAGAGAGAGAGAGAGAGAGAGAGAGAGAGAGAGAGAGAGAGAGAGAGAGAGAGAGAGAGAGAGAGAGAGAGAGAGAGAGAGAGAGAGAGAATAGGGTAAACAAAAAACAACAAAGTAAAAAAGAAGACAACTGTAAAGAAGAAACTATGAATGGTATAAAGAGATATTGAATGATCAAGAAGAGATAAGGTTAAAAAAGATAAGGAATGATGTTAAGAAGAGATAAGGTGGTACGAAGACAAGATAAAAAATGATGTAAAAAAATAAACATAAATGAGGTGTAAAGAATGATCTAGATGGGAGGAAAAGAACAGACAAGGTGAAGTGTAAAGAAGAATCTAGATGGGAAAAAACAGACAAGGTGAGGTGTAAAGAACAGTTTAGATGGGACGTAAAGAACAGACAAGGTGAGGTGCAGAGAATGGTCTAGATGGGAGGAAAAGAACAGACAAGGTGAGGTGCAAAGAATGATCTAGATGGGAGGAAAAGAACAGACAAGGTGAGGTGCAAAGAATGGTCTAGATGGGAGGAAAAGAACAGACAAGGTGAGGTGTAAAGAACTGTCTAGATGGGAGGAAAAGAACAGACAAGGCGAGGTGTAAAGTTGAGGTGCAGTGACATGTAAAGAACAGACAAAGTTAAGTGTCTGCAACAAACTGGAACAAAAAAAGAGATGTCATAAAGAGACAAGGAATAACTACCTGAGTGCTCATACTTGTGCCGTGCCAGGGAACTCTGCTTACTGAACTGTTTGTCACACTGGTCGCAGGCATACATGCCCAGCTCCTCGCTGATCCGATGACCCTTCCAGGATCTCCTCCTCTTGCGAGGCGACCCTCCATCGTCATCAGTGTTGCCCATGGAGTCCTCGTGGTCATCCATCCTGATTTCCTCAGTTTCCACCTGATAATTCAGAGAAGACATCTGTCGGAAGAGAAGTGTTGTTACTTTCAGGTTTAATCAAATCTTCCAGAAATATAAAGAGTTAAAGAACTGGTCACCTCAGTTAACCTTGGATTTTTCTCCTGCTTCTTCTTCATCATCAAAGGATGTGACTACGTTGTGATTATTTACTGCAACTTCTGGCTGAAACATCTGTATTCTTCAGGCACTGATTGCCCACATCATCCCTCCAGAAACCTATTGAATTAATGACTCTGTACTGACAGAGAAACTGATAGGGGAAAGACATTGCAATTGCAGGAACAAAATTGATAAGGGAGAGAAATTGGAATTGTAGGTTCAACATTTATAAGTGAAAGACACTGGAACTGCGAGTGCAAAATTGATAAGAGAAAGAAATTGGAACTGCAGGTACCAGGGCGTGGGTTCTGGGATCCCATTTTAGGGATAAAACAGAACTGACCCACAGTTTCTTAACCAGCATGTTATAAACGGTGAGTGATTAGGGAGTTTACTGAAGCTGTATGTGGTGGGCTAAAGGTTTACTGAAACTGTATGTGTTGGACTAAAGGTTTACTGAAACTGTATGTGTTGGGCTAAAGGTTTACTGAAACTGTATGTGTTGGACTAAAGGTTTACTGAAACTGTATGTGTTGGGCTAAAGGTTTACTGAAGCTGTATGTGGTGGGCTAAAGGTTTACTGAAGCTGTATGTGTTGGGCTAAAGGTTTACTGAAACTGTATGTGTTGGGCTAAAGGTTTACTGAAGCTGTATGTGTTGGGCTAAAGGTTTACTGAAACTGTATGTGTTGGGCTAAGAGTTTACTGAAACTGTATGTGTTGGGCTAAGAGTTTGCTGAAACTGTATGTGGTGGGCTAAAGGTTTACTGAAACTGTATGTGGTGGGCTAAAGGTTTACTGAAACTGTATGTGGTGGGCTAAAGGTTTACTGAAACTGTATGTGCTGGGCTGAAGGTTTACTGAAACTGTATGTGTTGGGCTAAAAGTTTACTGAAACTGTATGTGTTGGGCTAAAGGTTTACTGAAACTGTATGTGTTGGACTAAAAGTTTGCTGAAACTGTATGTGTTGGGCTAAAGGTTTACTGAAACTGTATGTGTTGGACTAAAGGTTTACTGAAGCTGTATGTGTTGGGCTAAAGGTTTACTGAAACTGTATGTGTTGGACTAAAGGTTTACTGAAGCTGTATGTGTTGGACTAAAGGTTTACTGAAACTGTATGTGTTGGGCTAAAAGTTTGCTGAAACTGTATGTGTTGGGCTAAGAGTTTGCTGAAACTGTATGTGTTGGGCTAAGAGTTTGCTGAAACTGTATGTGTTGGGCTAAGAGTTTGCTGAAACTGTATGTGTTGGGCTAAGAGTTTGCTGAAACTGTATGTGTTGGACTGAAAGGCAGAGCTGCTGCAGGCCAGCTATATACCACAACATGCAAATCACCCTTTATGGACAAATGTAGAAGAAGCAGCAGCAGGAACTAGAGGCAAAAACAGAAATAGATTTGAAAAAAAAAAAAAAAAAAAAAAGATATGCTCAGAGGGAAGAAAACATCGAATGAAGAAGAAAGCAAATGAAAGATAATGTCTTGTTAAATGTACCTGTTTGGAAGTTTTCTTTCGCTTCCTCTTGCCTTCAGCAGCTGCCATAGCTCTGAACTCCTCCAGTGAGGCAACATTGGCCAGGGTCTGAAGGTTGCCTTGAGTTTCCATGAACTTTCTCAGTTCCCCCTCAAGGGCACTCATTTTGTCATGATGTAGTTTGTGATCGGCCAGAGTGCTCTCCACTTGACCTGGTCCATCGATGACCAGTTTCTTGGAGAATGGAGTAGATGGTGTTTCATCTGGAACAGATAAATGTATCATCTCTGATTACATGCTCACACATTGGTCACACACTGCTCACATACTGGTCATACATTGGTCACACAGTTGTCACATACTGGTCATACATTGGTCACACAGTCGTCACACATTGCTCATAGAAGTTCAGGGAACAAAACATATGGAATAGGGTGGTGGATATGACAGTGGCAAATTTATACTGGATGGCTATCTTCTTCTTCTTCTTCTTTGCGTTCACCAGCTGTAAACTCTAGTGGAAAGTTCTGGTTGTTCATCCGCTTCTGGATTGCAGTCCTGTTCTTCCAGAACCTGAGTGTTGCGTGTGCATCCGTTTGACAGATCTGACACATCTGTGTGCAGACTGTTGGTTCCTAGCCTCTCAGGCTGATGCATTCCGACTTCGAAGGAAGCTCCCAATTAGTCGACTCTTACGACATGCTTTTGGGCAGGCAGTGGGTCTATTCTTGTTTTCCTTATAACAGGGCCCCGGAACCCACACGGGGGAAGGATGGTTATCAAATATAATCATAAAAGAGCAAAAACAAGAAGAGAAGAACAGTGTGTGTAGATATGTGTGTGTGCTTGTGGGTGCAATGTGTGGGTGTATGTGTACACCAACAAAATCAAGTTAACAGCAGAGTTCACTACTAAATCTGGATTAGCATGCATCAAAGATGAGATGAGAAGGAATACATAAAATAAGAAGGCATAAGGCAGAAGATTATGACCTGAAATGTAAATGTACAAATTGCAGCACAAAACAATAATAACAGAACTGACCTATCTTGTGAGGTGAGCAGCTGTGGCTGTCTGTTCCCCCCGCTGACCCAGTTTTGCCAGGGCTGTCCTGGTGCGGGTGGTGGTTGTTGGGTGGGATGATGCCAGTGATCTGTGCCAGGAGGGCTGGGTTGAGAACCGAGGGAGAGAACTTGCGGTGGAGGTTGTTGCTGTCCACCAGGGAGGGGAAGCCACTCTTAAACAAACCCTTCTGTGTCATGTACTTGAAGATGTCAGAGTGCTGGAACCTGCTGCTGTCCATGTGTCTGGCAGCAACCTCCAGACACTCCAGCTCGGAGAGAATTAGTGGGTGGGAAGGCAACTGTTTAGCGCGTGGAAGAGGCTGTGGACTCTCTGGAGGAACATCGGTTTGGTGTTGTGACTGTGGTGTATGAGGATTCCAGCTTCACTGAGCCAGCCGGAGATACAGATTCCAGTTTGGGAACTTTGTTACTCAGGTTAAGGACCCGGTCTTCGGAGCTGATGCAGCCTGCGTTAAGATGGACGGGCAGCTGGCTCATGTGGTGGTGTTCATGAGCTCTTGGTGGCTGCTGCTTGCGAACACTCAAATCTAAAGGCTGGTCTTCTGATGGCAGAGTCAGCAAAGCGGCACTTGAGTAATTTAAAGGACTCGGCGATGACCGGGCATCACAGTCAGTGGTGCTGCTGAGCTTGCGGTGATGGTACAAAACAGCGTAAGGATTGGGGACAATAGGAATGTAAGTTGAGGGGGATGTTGAAGTAGTGGTGCCGCTAGTATTTCTTCTTCTAGGGGTTTTACCCAGAGATCTGCTCTGTCGTCTGCTGTCATAGGCTCTGGCGTTCTGGAACCAAACCTGTAGATGAGAGGAAAGAAAGACATACAGGTTACAGTTGTGATGACACAGTCAGGAATCTGTGCTGACAGACATTACAGGTCTTCAAGGGGAAAGAAAGAAATACAAGTTACAGCTGTGACAACACAGTCAGGAATCTGTGCTGACAGACATTACAGGTCTTCAAAGGAAAAGAAAGACATACAAGTTACAGCTACGACAACACAGTCAGGAATCTGTGCTGACAGACACTACAGGTCTTCAAAGGGTAAAGAAAGAAATACAAATTACAGCTGTGACGCCACAGTCAGGAATCTGTGCTGACAGACATTACAGGTCTTCAAGGGGAAAGAAAGAAATACAAGTTACAGCTATGACAACACAGTCAGGAATCTGTGCTGACAGACATTACAGGTCTTCAAGGGGAAAGAAAGAAATACAAGTTACAGCTGTGACAACACAGTCAGGAATCTGTGCTGACAGACACTAAAGGTCTTCAAAGGGGAAAGAAAGACATACAAGTTACAGCTGTGACAACACAGTCAGTAATCTGTGCTGACAGACACTACAGGCCTGTGTATGGAAAGAAAGACATACAAGTTACAGCTGTGACGACACAGTCAGGAATCTGTGCTGACAGACACTAAGGTCAAACACTAGCAAAGCCTCTTCAGTAACATGTACATAAAATGTAAGTAAAGTAAAAAGACCATTTTCCATGTCTTCAGATGCGTGTATTATTAGTGGGTATACAGTACTATGAATATATTTTATACACCAACTGTCATGCAGTGAGTAATTTGGTCAACATCACACCGGCTGCCTTTACTTCCGGTACCCATTTAGGCTGGGTTGACCTGAGAGCCAAGGTTTTTGATTTTATTTATTTTAATTTTAAATCTGGCTTGATTTAAACCCATGGCATTCAAATCAGTAGGCGAGAGTCACAAGTAGGATGTAGATAACAGGACTCATTCAGAAAACTATGCCATATATAAATACACCATTAAGACTGCAATGAAACAGGAATGGTCCTGTCTTTAGACAGACACTAAATGAATATAGGAAGAAACACTGACCTGAACCATGATCTTTGAAGCTCCAATGATGTTCCCAATCTCTTCCATGGCTGGCTCGGCCGGCTCCTGGTTGTCCCTGTAGCAAGCTCTCAAGTGCTGTATCTGGTTGTCAGTCAAGGCTGTCATTAGCTTGGATCCTGTGCTTACTGCAGCAGGCATGTTCTCCTCCTCATCCTCATCTTCATCATCCTCGTCATCATCATCATCTTCATCATCATCTTCAGATTCAGAATGAGAATAACTATTGCTGGTAATGGAAGGACTTCTCTGTTCCTCTTTGAAGCTGTCATCTAGACTGTCTGCTGCCTTGCCTTCCCTAGGGCTATTTCCTGGTTCAGTCGACTTGGGCTTGGTTTCCCCGATAGCCTTCTGAATGTCATGGTTGTGTTCACACTGATACCTTTCGTGCTGATGCAGTGACACAGGACTGAGGAAATCTTTCTTGCAGTAGCGACAAGTCTGTAGGTCTCCATCTTGTGAATCCTTCATTTCCAGCTTGACTTCCCCAACAATCAAATCTGTGATGTCTTCAACACCTTCCATATCAACATCTGGTGTTCGCTTCTCTTTCTTTACTTTCTTGGAGGTATCCGCTGCAATCTTTCCCTCCTTCTTAGCATCAAATTTTCTTCTGTCTTCATCCTCTTCTGACAAAATCTCCTCTTTGACATCTTTCAGTAATTTGACCTTGCTTTCTGCTGCATCATTCTCCTTTGAGCTTCTTTTATCTGGTTTATTCTGGCTCACATCCATTTCATGGCTGAACTGCTTGGAGTTGTCACACTTCTTTCCATCCATCTTAGTTTCCATTCTTCTGATGAAATCGGCGGCCACTTTGCCAGCTCTTTCCAAACTAAGACCGCTTCTTCCCGAGACCTCCTTCTTCTCCTCTCTGTCTTTACTTTTACCCAGAGATACTGCTGTTGGTGATGATGAAAGCATAGGATGGCTGCTAGGTATGCGGGACCCTTCCTGACGTG
Source organism: Candidula unifasciata (assembly GCA_905116865.2). Taxonomy (NCBI): domain Eukaryota; kingdom Metazoa; phylum Mollusca; class Gastropoda; order Stylommatophora; family Geomitridae; genus Candidula; species Candidula unifasciata. The sequence goes on from CAJHNH020003757.1 coordinate 566,829, forward strand.
TGACCCGCAGCAGGCTGGGTCTAGGGTCAGGCGGAACTTGCCCTGTTCCCTGGACATCAGGGCTCTGCTTCTGGCGATCCTCAGCTGCTCTCTGCCAGGATAAAGGGGAAGAGGAGTGGGCATCTTGTATTGAATTCAACGGATGATGCAGGAGGTGGAATGGAATGTTTAACTGCTGGTGGCTGTGGGCTGTCACTGGAGGCATTGCAGCCAAAGGAAGTGGCGGAGGAGGCAAGGGGATCCCAGTGGTGGCTGTCACTACTGATGGGGATGACGCTGAAGATGCCATTTTCTGATGATATAGACTCAAAGCAATAGTGTTCTGAGAGGCGGTCATCATGGCAGAAGTGATGGGAGGATGAGGGGTTGCATAGAACTGGTGCCGCATTGGAGGGGCAGAAGGATCAAACTTGAGGAAAGGCTGAGGGTATGAACCTGAAAAACAAACATAAAGATCAAATCAGGACACCGTCACATAGTAAAGGATGAATCAATTATTTAGTTCCAGTAGCAATCTCTTCTTCTTTTAGCTCATTGGCTGAAAACTCTGATGGAAAGTTCTTGGTGATGGTTCAAATCTGAGCTTTAGTTTTGTTGCAGAATCTGAGTGTTGTGTGCACATCTGTTTCACACATGTGGCTTATGTGTATGCAGAATCTTAGTTCCTTGCCTCCCAGGCAGATGTAATCAGACTTTAAAAAGTGCCCCCTATGACATGCTTATTTAGGGGAAGACAGTGGGTCTATTCTGGTTTTTCCCACAATGGGGTCCCAGAATCATCACGGGGTGTTAAACATGAAGGGACACACGGCAAGGAAATTATAAACTTTTCTTTTTCTTTGGGGATCCCTTGAGGTTGACTGCAGCAGATATCATCCACCTGCGTTGGTCTCTGTGACCAGCCTTCTCTGTCCAGTTGGTGACTCCAAGTGTCTGTATGTCTACCTGTATATTATTTCTCCACCATCTTCTTGCTCTACACCCAGTCAGCACTTTTATGTACGCAGTTGTCTCCCCCTGTTATCAGGAATGTTTTGGACATGCCCCAACCATGGTTGTCTATTAGTTCTCAAAATGAATGAGCAGCTTGTACAATTATAAAACACTCAAACTAAGAGCAATCAGTGCAAGACTTTACATGATTACCGACAGTCCTGTGTATCAGCTTCGTATCTACTTCAGTCAGTGATACATGCATGTCCTTGGGTCACCAGCTGTTGACCCTCTGATCAGCTCCTCCACATCTTTCACTCGGATGCATCCACGATATCCATCTGCGATCAGGTCACCTGGCTGGCTTGTCGGCAGATGACTTTGTCGCCAGCCGGGACAGTATTTGGGTCTGTCTCCTTGGATGGCATCAGCTGTGCAGGAGAGACCTTTCCAGGGCTCTTGGTGGCGTGCAATGTTAAGCCATTTTTATGGTGCACATAACCTAATCACAATTATAACCTAAAGCTCCCCCTTTGGAAATGCTGGTTGAAAGTGACGAGTTTTTGTTGTTGTTTAGCAGTACAGCACCGGATCGCATCTAGCACATCTGTCTGTTCTAGTCCGTTACATGATCACCTATTTCCTCTAGCAACTGGACGACTACCTCTTACATCTAAGATTACACATACCTGGAGACAGTCTCCCTACAGACTGGGAGTACACCTGTCCAACAGGTGGGAACATAAAATGTCCCCCTTCTCCTTCTCCTGGGTACCCTCCTCCAGCTCCGCTGTTGTGACCTCGACCTTCCTCCGACTGTTGCTCCTGGCGACGACCCTGGCCCTTGTTCTGCCCTATGACCCAGCACTTCTTGGAGGTCATGTGACTACTGTAGGAGCCCGAGTGAGAGAACCGCTTGCAACAAGTCAGGCACTGGAATGGCTTTTCTCCAGAGTGGATTCGGATATGTTCTGGGGAAGATTAATATAATATCCATTTACTACACATACAACATAATATCACACACACATACACAACATAACATCCATATACCATATTCAACCTAACATCTATTTACCACCCATACAAAATAGTTTCCATATTCCAAATATACAACATAATATCCAATTATAAAATCATACAACACAATATTTATATTTACAACATATGTAGATTACTGTCCATATACCAGGCATACAACATAATGTATTTATATGATGCAATCAGAGACAACATAATATTCACTTACCACACATACAACATAATACCCATTTACCACACATACAACATGTCTACTGTATCAACCACACCTACAGCCTTGCCCACACCTAAAGAGTCACCCACACTTCAGTCAACAATATTTCACACTTTCTTTTATTTGCAACCTTTGGGCATCTATACCATTGTGGTGATGTTTATATGTTTCATGGGTGATGTTTCAACATGTGGAAAGATGTCTCTAAATACTCTAAGACCGGCACCTCAAAATTCAGCCAGTGGGATGCATGCGGCCCTTCACAAGCAATAATTTGTTCTAAACGACTTCTATTAGTTTTTGCTGTGACCCTCATGACAACATAACTGTGACCAGTGAAGGTCAAAGGTTAGGATATCTTCTTCTTCGCGTTCACCAGCTGTAAACTCTGGTGTAAAGTTCTGGTTGTTCGTCCACTTCTGGACTGCAGTCCTGTTCCAGAACCTGAGTGCTGCGTGTGCATCAGTTCTACAGATCTGAATCAATTGAATGCAGACTGCTGGTTCCTTGCCTCTCAGGCAGATGCACTCCGACTTCAAAGGAAGCTCCCCAGTTAGTCGACTCTTACGACATGCTTTTGGGGAGGCAGTGGGTCTATTCTTGTTTTCCCCACAATAGGGCCCCGGAACCCACACGGGGGGGGGGGGGGGGGGGGGGGGGTTAGGATATGACTCATGTGGCTGCAGAGGGACCTGCTCTAAGATATTTCTACCTTTGCAATGCTGGTACCTTGTCAGTTTGTATACCACGTATCTATGATGTTCTTGTACGATGTTCTTGGGTGAAGGAGTGCCTACCTTTGAGATGATGCTTGAACTTGAAGGCCTTGCCACACTCGGGACACTTGAACTTGCGAAGGTCTGTGGACTCCGAGTGGCTGATCATGTGGCGCTGGAGGCGGTAAACATTGGCGAATGTTTTCTGGCAGACCTGGAGACACAAGGACACGGATGTTCAGTGAAATGGAACACAGCTGTGTGAGTCAACAATTCTTGGTGACACAACCACCTTCTGTATACCTTAGACTACCCAACTTACTTTACACAGAATGTCCTAAATGTTTATGCAGACCATTCCAGTTTATTTACACACAATATTCAACAGTAATTAACTCCACTGTACCTTCTTTACACATGTCCTAAGCATACAGCCTGTTTTATCTTTTCCCAATGTTCTAAACATTTATGTAGCCTTGTCGACCTTTTTCCCTTAGAATGTCCTAACCATTTATGTAGCCTGCCTTATCTTCTTCTCATAGAATGTCCTAACAAACACCGCTGTGATGGCCTATCCTGTGAGTACCACCGAATCGGTCCGTTTCATTACATCATTACAGATCTTTACACCAAAAAATAGCATGGATTAAAAGTGTTCACACGTGAAACAGCAAACAGATGAAGGCAGTAGTTCTTTTCCTCACCTTACAGGACTGTGATGTTGGTGAATGTAGGGCCAGGTGTTTGTCCAGGTGAGACTTGAGCAGAAAGGTCTGCTCACACTTGGGACACTGGTACCGCACCGGCCTGTCAGGGTGCAGGTTGCGCATGTGGTCACGCAAGAGGATGGCCCGGGTGTATGTGGCCTCACAGTACATACACTTAAGTATGTATTCTTCCTCCAACATATGTTGACCTGAAACCAACCACACACACACACACACATTAAATATTACTTGTTATATTTACACATACATTTTATAACAACACAAAAAATATGTTATACATACAGATGAAATGATGTTATAAAGATGCATAAAATACAATTTATTATATTTACAGAAACAAAACATGTTGTATTTGCATAGAAAATATAATTTGCCATATGTAGACATGAAATAACATGTTATGTTCTCTCCCTCTCTCTCTCTGTCTCTCTCTCTCATGCACGCACACATACATAAACACACACACTTTACATGTAAAAATAACAAATCACTAGCTATATGTACACAGTAAATAAAACATCAGTCTGAACAGCTATGGTCCCTGTTTGTGTTCTGGGGCCCCATTATAAGGGAAAACCAAAAACACACCCACTGCCTCCCCAACAAGCATGTCCTAGGAGTCAACTAATTCTGGGCTTCGTTCAGAGTGCCTCACAGGCAAGAAACCAAGTCTACACACAAATAAGACGCAACATTCAGGTTCTTGAACAAAACTAAAGTCTGGAGGTGGACGAACGAACACACAGAACTTTCCACAAGAGTTTACAGTTGGTGAATATGAACAAGAAGAAGAAGAAGGAGAATAAGAAGAAGAAGAAGAAAAAGAAGAAGAAGAAGAAGAAGAAGAAGAAGAAGAAGAAGAAGAAGAAAAAGAAGAAGAAGAAGAAGAAGAAGAAGAAAAAGAAGAAAAAGAAGGAGGAGGACAGCTATGGCAAAGACATGATACATTCAGACGAGACAAGAGGACAGTTGGACAGAAAACAGATTTGACAATGCATCATCATCATGTGCGCTGTGTGTTCTGAAACAGTTGGGGGTTGGTCTCATACAGCAGCATGTATATGATCTCACACAATAGGTAGGGGTCTTTCACAACAGCTAGGGATCAGACAAAACAGTTGGAATCTCACACAAATGTTGGGGTCTCACACAACAGTCTGAAACTTGACCAAACCATCAGAAAACTTTTAAAAAAAAATTGGGGGGGGGGGGGGGGGGGGGGAAGTCTAATACAACAGTGTGTTCTCCATAACTGTCTTGCAAAGACCCCCCCCCCCCCCTCTCTCTCTCTCTCTCTGTACCCCACCAGGACATCACACAGGCGATAAACACCCGGTGACACAAAGTGCCACCATGCGGATAAGGATCACCCGTGGAGAGGTTTCAGAAACCCCTCTCAGCCGTTAGGCCAGATTTATGGCCCGGCTGTATATTCAAGACCCCGGCAAAAGTCAGGATGGTGCTAAAAATAACCAAAAATTGCATCCCACATGGGGACAACAGAATATGCACAGGAGACATTACTGTGCAATGAAATACAAACCTCCATTTATAGCAAACAAGTACAACGATGACATAAACATATAAGCATACTGCTATCAGTACAAAAGAAGACGATTTACAAGAAACCAAACCAAGAGGAAAGGATGTACAAACGACAGAACTAACCTTCAAGCTGGCTGTTTTCTTCTTCATCATTGTCAATGGTGGATTCAGGGTAGGTAATACCAGCATCCTTGCACTTTTTGATGAGATCTGTGATTATTTCCCTTGGCTGACTGTCGTTTTTCAAAGAATGGTCAATGAATGAGGTCTGACGGACTTCCCCGTCGTCTGTTCTCTGCGATGATTGCCTGCTTGTGTCCGAAACTGGACTTTCTATAATAGACAACAGGACAGAATTGAATTATAAAGAACCATAATGGTAGATGGAACAGTGGCGATAAATTGTTGCTGCAGGTCGACATAACTTTTCAGAATTTGCTGTTTGATGCTAGTGGCAGGTGGTGGTTGAAAGTAGTTCTTAAATGTAGGTGAGACAGACAGACAGACAGGTAGAAACAGACAGATAGACACATCCCTATAGACCGACAGACTGGCATACAGACAAGCAGAAACAGACAGATAGATAGATGATAGACAGACAAACAGACAGACGGCAAATAGTAACATTTTAATTGCTTGTTTTACTAAGAGATCTCATGCTAAATGCGACACACTTCCGCTCACCCCCTGCCTAACCTCAAATGTTGTGCATTTACCCGCCCCTTTATCGTGAATTCACATCTCTTGGGGCAATGTCTGTGTTGCGATAATCCCATTTCTCGTGACGTATTTACGGCAGGAACCGCATTTCTTCACGGACATCATAAGTTTTATTTCTGTGTGTGTATGTGTATTTCGTTTCTGTTTGTCTATTCGTATGTCGATAAGTTTATGTGTTTTCACTTGCTTGCCATGCACATACACTAGACGGCGGAGCTGGCGCAGTGTCTAGAGCACTCAACTACCTCTCCAGCGGTCCTAGGTCCGAGCGTGTCTCAAGCAAGGCTTGTTTCACAACCCACCTCCCCTACTCCTGCACATAAACACATCATTGCAAGCCACCAGACAATGAACACCAGGTGTACTTGCTTGCATGCGACCACCACTACCGCTGTTACAGCTGATGTCACTGCTGCTTCCAAAACCACCACTACCATTGGTACTTCTGCAATCAATACTACCATCATTTCTAATATTACACTCACAAGTTCTACTGCTGCTACTACTGCCACTTCTACTACTATTACGAATGTTACTGCAATACTATTATTACAACTGCTACTATTACTATCACACCCGGCGCGCTAGCTAAGTTGAGTAAACCAGATGTGCGGCGACCGGTTTAGAAAATCCTTATGGTCCGAGTTCCACGCTGGAAAAAGGGGAGGGTGTAGGCAGATTTACGGTACCTATCATGGAATCAAGGCGAAGGATTGCGATATCCATAGTACCGAGCCAAAGGGTTTACAACTCATAGTTTCTGGATTTAAAAAAAAACAAATCACTGCTGCTGTTACTACTATTTATACCACCACTATCAATATCACAGCCACCAAAGCTACTATTACTAACAAAACAAATAAGACAAACATTCACTTAGCTCGACTGTCCCAACGTCCACGTCTCCAGACAATAACTAGCTATCGCGGCATCAGTGTGTGCAAGGCAGTTAAGACAGCAGAGACAAAACACAGGGCTCAATCAATGACAGCAACGCTTACCTCTAGCCTTGTCCGTTGGTTTGCTGACCACAACACTGCCCGCACATTCCGTCGGTCCCTCGGCCTGTCTCAGTGGACAGTGGTCCGCCTGTGTGTTCTCTCTCGAGTCTGCAACATCTCGTCCCATATCAGAAGTGCCCTCCCCAACGACTGGAACCAAACGCTCACGGTCGGGGACTCTCTCTCCGGCAGTTCCACGCTCTTCGTCCGCCGTGCCTCGGTTGCTATAGTTACCAGCCTCGACACAGCAACGGTCGCCCTCGGCAAGGGCAGCGTCTGTCCGAGCTACGAGGGTCAAGGTTGGGGTCAAGCAGGTAATGTCTGCGATCACGGTGATGTTGCTGCCGGGGCTGGAGAGTTTGTTGCTGCCATCGATGTCCTCGTCGTCCGAGGAGGTGACTCGAGCTGAGGCCAGCGCCGCCGACTCGCTTAGCTTCTGCTCGTCCAACACGTCTGTGGACAACAACAGAGAGGAGTTAAGACCTTTCATATATGCAGACAAGACAGACAGACAGAGACAAGTAGACGCGGAAGACATATGCAGACAGAATGGAAGACAAGAAGATATATGTATTGGAAGACACATGAAGACAGAATGGAAGACATGTACAAGCAGAAGAGTATAGAGCAAAACATTATCAGAAATACAGACAGACTTCGTCATGTATATACAGACACATGAGCAGATATTAATATTATAAATAAAAAAGCCTTAACAGAGACAGACATATCACGACAAACTAGCATAAAGTCAGTTTCAGAGAATTACTTTTGAGCCCATGACAGACATGATAGACAAGACATACAGGTGTAAAGACCGACGGACAGACATAACGATCCCTTGTATAAAAACAGATAAAGATATATATAGATAAAATGGAGTCAACGCAGGAGGAACCGACACATGGAATAAGCGAGAAGGGAGAGAGACAAGGAAAACGTGGTGTGTTAAATGTGTCGCGTGCCTCGGTCGACCCGGGATGACCCCTGGCAGGTGGCCAGGGCTCCTTCTGTGAACAAATGTCGGCCTAATTAGTGTGTATGGATGCGGGGCAGAATGGGGTAAGTGGTGGGTGGGGTGGAGAGAGAGAAGGAGACAGAGAGAGGGAGAGAGAGGGAGAGAGAGAGGGAGAGAGAGGGAGGGAGAGAGAGAAAGAGAGAGGGAGAGAGAGAGGGGGAGAGAGAGGGAGAGAGAGGGAGAGAGAGGGAGAGAGAGAGAGGGGGAGAGAGAGAGAGAGAGAGAGAGAGAGAGAGAGAGGGGGGGGGGGAGAGAGAGAGGGGGGGGAGAGAGAGAAAGAGAGAGGGGGAGAGCAAGTCGGGGACAGAGAGATACGCCAGGTTTCTTCGTTAACCTGGGCTCACCAAATCAACAGGCCAAATGCATCCTGGCAAGCAGGTTGTAAAAGCTGACCAATCAGGGATGTTTTATTTAAAGTCGGAATGTATTTTGTATTTGCCTGAAAGGCCAGGAACCAACAGTCTGCATACCAATAAGCCAAATCTGTAAACCGAATGTTCACGCACAACTCAGTAGAAAGTCCTGGTTGTTCGTCCATTGAGGCTTTGGTTTTGTGCCAGGGCCTGAGTTTTGCGTGTACATTCTTTTTCACTGGCTTATTTGCGTGCAGATGGTTGTTTCTTGCCGCTCGGGCAAATGCACTCCGACTTTGAAGACAAGGTCCAAATAAGTCGACTTGTACGACATGCTTGTTGGGGAGGTAATGGGTCTATTCTTGTTTCCCCACAATGGGCACCCCAACCCACACGGACCAGCAATATTAATCAAAGTCATAAGCAATGCCATTGGATAATGCTGATCTTGTGATATGCCAACAGACTGGCTAGAATTGAACAGCTTTCTGCCATGACTGCAATTTACTCTAGCTGACTCTCCCGCCAAAATCTGGCGCACTGCTGACTCATGCGCAAAGATAAACTGATGTACTCGCGAGCCTCTGACATGGTACTTACCCAAAGACCACATTCCACCCTTTGACACGTATACAGCGTGACACAGTGGCCGGGCGAATGTCAAGGGTACCGGCGACTGACAACCTGTGTATACACGTGCGTCAGCCGTGATACCGAAAGTTTATCCTGGCAGGCGGCACGCTGGGAGCAGTGGACGCCCACTCGAACATGGCGGCCTGTGTTCCAAACTTTACTCTTACAGTGCGCCAAGACTGCATATTTTATTCTCTTTTCTTTTCTCTCTCAAGTTTTCATTTTATTTTGCAGCTACAAACTTACTATAGGTAAAGGTACTTAAATGGATGAATGGATGACAAGATAACATGAGAATACTCATAAGTCTCCACGCCCCCCCCCCCTCACAAAAAAAAAAAAGAAAACAAACAAAAAACAAAAAAAAAAAAAAAAAAAAAAGTACTGTAACTGCCCAATAGCAAGTTATTTGCTTCTGACAACGATCAGCTGTTATACCCTCTCTCTCCCCCCCCCCCCCCCAATATTTGTTCTGAAAGTAAATAGTTCCGTCTCCCAGCTACTGGGTAGAGTGTAGGTCGAGAGCTACGGATTCCATTTGAAATGCTGTTCGACTGTTTCCAGCGTGATTTGTGTTATCAAATGCAGATTCAGAAAATCGCGAGTGCCCTTTCGCTACAGTACGTGTGGTGCTTTATACGATTATTTACGTGTGCAACTAGTGATTAGTGGTGCCTTATACGATTAATTACGTGTGCAACTAGTGATTAGTGGTGCTTTATACGATTATTTACGTGTGCAACTAGTGATTAGTGGTGCTTTATACGATTATTTACGTGTGCAACTAGTGATTAGTGGTGCCTTATACGATTAATTACGTGTGCAACTAGTGATTAGTGGTGCTTTATACGATTATTTACGTGTGCAACTAGTGATTAGTGGTGCTTTATACGATAATTTACGTGTGCAACTAGTGATTAGTGGTGCCTTATACGATTATTTACGTGTGCAACTAGTGATTAGTGGTGCTTTATACGATTATTTACGTGTGCAACTAGTGATTAGTGGTGCTTTATACGATTAATTACGTGTGCAACTAGGTGATTAGTGGTGCTTTAGTGGTGCTTTATACGATTATTTACGTGTGCAACTAGTGATTAGTGGTGCTTTATACGATTAATTACGTGTGCAACTAGTGATTAGTGGTGCCTTATACGATTAATTACGTGTGCAACTAGTGATTAGTGGTGCTTTATACGATTAATTACGTGTGCAACTAGTGATTGTGGTGCCTTATGCACATAATCCATGTATATATTATTGGTTTTGTCGAGACAGCGGTGGACTTTCTGCGTGAATTTCGTTGGCACAGAAAGGAAGCAACTGTGGGGTGACCCGTTGCTGGGACTGCGTTTACCTGATTGTCTGTTATGTTCCGTGTGAAGTTCACCTCGTCTTTATCCTGACAAGAGTGTATCTGCCAGGACACGGCTAGTGCAGAGATATCCATCAAATGGTGAAGTGATAAAGTACTACCTTCACGTGGACTGTGCCACAAAGCTCCTACATCCCTCTACAAACTGAAAAACCCGGAGGCGTGCGAGACCCGAACAGAAACTACATGGAGATACAGGCATGACCATCCTTGGACGGTCAGCCAGGCGGAGGCCCCATATATATATATTTGACAGCTTCCCCGTTTTATCTCTTGGCTTCATATGTATTCTCAAGTCTTCCTTTCCATACATCAGGACGTTAGCTGATACACTGAAAATGTGGACAGGCATGATAGAACATCCCAGTCGTCAAGGTAATTGACGATGAAAGTGATATGTTATGAAATGTGACTTATAACCTTGGCCCTGAACCTACTAACACAAGTTAGCACGTGAGAAATACTTCAGTGAGCACATACTTCAGCTGAGCTTGAACTCACACCGCTTGGGGCTTACACTAGACAGTCTAGCCGACCCGAGCACGGGGCTAGTGGGCCGCCTTCGGCAGTGACCTCAGGTAGCAACACTTCCGGTGCCAACAGACACAGTCTCCACATTCCGCTCCAGGCAGGCAGCAGACGATGACTGACACAGCTCTCACAAGAGCCGGTGTCAGAAGCGGAAGTCCAGGTCGGTGTGAGAACATTGGCGCCAAATCCGAGTCTCTTTCCCGCCAGGGTGAGCACACAATATCGCGAGGGATAGCCCATCCTGCTACCTTGATTACTTGTTCCTGCTGCAATGGTTCTCGTGTGGTATTCACAGGCACCAGGTAGTACCGTTTGTGGCTCCATCGTCGTTTCTGCAAGCTCATTCAGAGACGAGTAGAGCAGCGAGTAGGTGACAGGGCTCTGATGGATTTTGAGCACAGACTTGACCCATGCTAAAAAGAATACAGTCTTCACTGGTCAGACGTATGAATGCAAATGTACACTGTTACTGACAATGACTATCTGGTTAAACCAGGCAAGGTTGGTTTTCTTCCATCAGTATATTTTTTGGACTACTGTTGCACTCCAGAGGAGGAAGAGGTAGTGAGAATAAATCATCATCATCAGCAGCAGTAGTAGTGGTAGTAGCAGGAGCAGTAGTGGTGGCGGTAGTAGTAGTGGTGGTGGTGGTGGTGGTGGTAGTAGTAGTAGTGGTAGTAGTAGTAGTAGTAGTGGTGGTGGTAGTAGTAGTAGTGGTGGTAGTAGTAGTAGTAGTAGTGGTGGTGGTGGTGGTGGTGGTAGTAGTAGTAGTAGTAGTAGTAGTAGTAGTAGTAGTAGTAGTAGTAGTAGTAGTGGTGGTGGTGGTGGTGGTGGTGGTGGTGGTAGTAGTAGTAGTAGTAGTAGTAGTAGTGGTGGTGGTGGTGGTGGTGGTAGTAGTAGTAGTAGTAGTAGTAGTAGTAGTAGCAGCAGCAGTAGTAGTAGTAGTAGTAGTGGTGGTGGTGGTGGTGGTGGTGGTGGGTGGTGGTGGTAGTAGTAGTAGTAGTAGTAGTAGTAGTAGTAGTAGTAGTAGTAGTAGTAGTGGTGGTGGTGTGGTGGTGGTGGTGGTGGTGGGTAGTAGTAGTAGTAGTAGTAGTAGTAGTAGTAGTAGTAGTGGTGGTGGTGGTGGTGGTGGTGGTGGTGGTAGTAGTAGTAGTAGTAGTGGTAGTAGTAGTAGTAGTAGTAGTAGTAGTAGTAGTAGTAGTAGTAGTAGTAGTAGTAGTAGTAGTAGTAGTAGTAGTAGTAGTAGTAGTAGTAGTAGTGGTGGTGGTGGTGGTGGTGGTGGTGGTGGTAGTAGTAGTAGTAGTAGTAGTAGTAGAAAGCTACAGGAGCACACAGCTGGTAGCTGAGTGCATGTGAGAACCGCTGACAGGAGAACGGGAGCACATGAGGGTCGGGTTCGCGACTGCTGGCTAAGCTAAGCCCAGGTATTGTGTGGGTAAGTTGGTGTGGGAACATCAGATGAAGGCTGGGCTTTTGGGGGTAGGCACCTGTCCTTACATATGAACTGTGGCACACGAAGCAATGAAATAGATTGGGGGGGGGGAGGGAGAGAGAGAGAGAGAGAGAGAGAGAGAGAGAGAGAGAGAGAGAGAGAGAGAGAGAGAGAGAGAGAGAACGTATTGAGTAACTGCGACCGTTCTCCATTTCTGTGTTTATCAACAGAACAACTGTGGCAAATGATCCTAATCACCACTGTAATTTGTCTGTATGCCTGTCTGTATGCCTGTCTGACAGTTAGCGCTGACTTACATCTCTAGTTATGCTGCGTTATCTAGATTCTCTCTGCCATCAAAGAATTTATATGTTTACACCCTACCTTTATCATATTTCTGACTAAATCTACCGTCTCTTCCTAACTTCTCTCAGCACAGAAATCCAGAAGGTTACAATCTACCTTTTGTCCCCTCATTAAAACGCACTTAAACTCTGGGTTCAGCTTGGACCTACGTTTACAGGGAAAGAAGAGGAAAACAGAAGGCAGCAACAACAGTTAATTTCAATATCGCTATCTTGATTTCTGACAACAGGCCGCGGTCGTGTTTTGTTTTACGTATCGAATTTCGTGTTTTTAAAAAACACTTAATCTCACTTCAGAGACAGCGTCGAGTTGGAGAGATGGAAGAACAACATGGAGGCTCTGCTCTGGAATCTCACTTTGGGCGGTCGATATGCTGGTGAGGGAAATGAACACATTACAGACAGACAGAGAAATTATCCTTCGCGCTTCAGTTAGCTTTATGGGTCTTTCAAAAAACAAAGGTACTGGGAAACACGGTACACGAGGAAACTCAGCGAGGAAAGAAAACAGCAGTGTGGGCGAATGGGGGAACCTAAGTACTTCAGACAAGTCAGTTGTTCAAAGGACCTATCTGACGATTCATGACAATGGTTAGAGGATAACAATGTGTAAAGTTAACTAGGGGTGAAGTTGAAAATGTGTGAAAATACCAACGTGTGAGAGTTCTTGGCTCAGCGGATCATGTTGATCTGTCCATCGCTTTCCCGCCTCCTAGAACAACCCTTTATTTCGCCAACAGTAGCACTATAAGCTGCTAAATCGACAGGGGCCGCATTCAACTGTGCCAGCTTAGCCCTAGAGCATCGACAGACAGCTGTTGGGTCGTGTACTGTGTTCCAACACACGCTAACCCCAGAACATGCTAGCACCAACGCACGCAGCACCAACACACGTTAGCCCCAACACATGCTAGCACCAACACATGCTAGCCCTAAAACATGCTAGCCCCAATACATGCTAGTACCCACACGCTAGCACCAACACATGCTAGCCCTAAAACATGCTAGCCCCAATACATGCTAGTACCCACACGCTAGCACCAACACACGCTAGCACCAACACAGTGGTATACAAGACAATTTGTACAGTTGTCTTGGAGTTGTCAGAGTGGGAAAGATGACGACAGAGCCACCAGATCAACCCACATTACGTTTCGTGGCCAAGAACATCTAGGCGAAGATCTCTAGCCATTCCACCAATGACAGTCCGTAAGTCTCAACAGAACTGCCGTATCAATTAGTTTGGCGGCTATTCACCTAGGGGACTTAACATACAACATAGTTTTATCTCATGATTTCAAGTTACGGCCCTTCTCACTCGCGGCCTTTTTCGGCGATCACACATGTGTCACACATTCTACTGGCCAGACAAAAGTGTGATGTATATGGGAGACATGCCACTTCAGTTATTTGTAAGTATTCCTGTTGGTATATTGGGATTGTAAATTTATTTAATTTGCTGATGAAGGTTCTTTAGCTGCAACGTTCATTTTTCGTTCTGTGATACTGTGAAGCTGACTGGCTCTACTTTTTGTTTGGTTTGATATCTTTTCATGTGAAGATCTTACACTCTGCATTCCCGCGGAATGTGTGAGCCTCTGTAGACATACACCAGGATAAACAAGTGAGAAACATGCACACATGCACAACCCTCAGTCAACGAGACGTTCACCAATGTCGGCACTGGTCACTTCATCCCGCAAACCAACCAAAGGTAGAACCTATGCCAAAGACAAAAACCCGCGCCTGCAGGAGAGCAATGAAGATTAACCCGAGATACCTAGGACGACCACGTGCTGTGGTCAGGTTACCGCAGTCGGTGGGTTCAGGCAAAACCAGGCAGGCAACATTCCTGCTCCAGGTTGCTTCCACTTTCCCACGGTACCAGGGACGCAACAGACACGGGTGGGTTCCTAGGTTGGGGGGGGGGTGGCTGGGTGGGTCCTCAGGTGAAGGGGGGCGCGATGGCTAGGCGGGCAGGTGGGGTAAGTATGTAGAATTGTGTGAAAGTACGGCAACAAACGGCACCAACCTTGACGGTGAGAAAGTTCACCGTCTCACGTGCTATCTCTACGCCCACGTCAGTCAGGTTAGATTACTTTCACAGGCAGCCTCGTTCGTAATCGAATATATATACATTAAAAACTGGAACAAAGAATTGAGTTTCTTGTCTGTGTTTCAGCAGACTAGATTCCTAAAGGTATCCTATAGCATTTACAAGCACAGACCAACCGGCAATTTGGCTAACAGGGAGATAAAACACCCACCGAAAGACAAGGTTTCAGGTTTGAACAACAGGTCAACATCATGGCACACGGGGGATAGTAACCCATAAGTGCTCCGTTCTTCTTCTAACCCCAGTCTGAGTGCGAAGAAGCTCAACACAGTGCACAAGCTCTGTAGCACCGGCGAGGATCCTGAAATACTTTGGGTAGATTTTTAACTCCAAATTTTGCCCGGGTAGCGCCGTTAGGCTACTCTTTTCGATTTCCATCTAGCAAGGTATTTTTTACGTGCGCAACAATGTACACGGGCGTCTGATCTCACTACCCAGAGACCAGGGTAATTTACTAGAAGTCCAAGTCTACGTGAAAAAATGCTAGCCCTTACCGGGGATTGAACCCGGAACCTCTAGCACTCGAGGCGGACACAATGCCTCGAGACCACGCAGCCCCCTTAACGAAAGGTAAATGAATGGAGATACAGACAGATGGGCATAAATACAGTAATATCATCAAGAAACAGGTAAGATGGCAAAGGACAGACAGACAGACAGACAGACGAAACGGGCGTGATGCTAAAAGACAGATGGGAAGCCAAAGGCAGACAAGAAACACAGATTCTCTCATCGTGCTCCAATGTACTCAATCTAAACGCCTGCTCCCGGTTTCCAACTGGCAGATCCTGACAAACTCTGCAGACAACCTGCCACTTCCGCATGAGCCAATCAAACCAAATCCGGACAGACGTCAAACAGGAGGACATGCACCGTGCTAGTTAGGCGCGCCACATGCAGTGCAGCCAAGACTGTCAGATACTTACCATAGAGGAGACACTTGTACTGACCCAGCCTGCCCGCCCGCATTCTTGAGGACTTCTTCCAATACATGGCGGTGGTAAGCAAATCCCAGAACACCGGTCACACATGAATACAACCAACTTGTGTCCGAACACGAGATCTCAAACCGGCCACAGTATTTGAACTATCACAGAACCTAATAGTCTCGAATAACAGAGATTTGAACAGCTACCCCCTGCGCTGAATTCAAAGTGTCTCAGGCACAGTCGAGGCGAGTCACATGGTGGTCAATCAGAGCTGTAACAGGCACACTTTCTCCCCTGCTCGTGTAACACATGACCTGCGTCCAGCGTCCACTCGTGAGTGACCACTTAGAGAGGATTCTCCCACAACCTCTATAGTCTCCACTGGGCTCTAAACACAGTAATAATCACAGTTAAAACAACAATAAAACCACTCTTCCTCTCACAAACCAAGGCGACCAAACTGTTTGGAATTCCTACCTCTATTAACCATTAAAAAAAAAAGTGATAATCAAAGACATCTGTAGATGACTGTATGGGATCCGCGATAAAAGAACACACAAGGTACAAGAATACAAGCAGGTCAAACAAATACACGGAGACGGGAACTAGGCAATGGAGTTAAAGACATAAGGAGGACATTGGGTAACCTGCACTCGGTAAAGGTTACTGATACTGTTTTCTCGTTTTGCACAAACATAAAATTCTTAGCTGCACAGTTTGTGGCGACTGCCCTAGTCATTTGACTCTAAATCCACAGTTTCAAAGACTCTCCAGTTCTACAATGTTCTCTACAGTAAAGACACTATGTATGCAGGTAGACATGTATGCATGCAGCAAAACACACTATGTAGGTAAGTGGATACGTATGTAGACAGTAAACACACTATGTAGGTAAGTGGATACGTATGTGGACAGTAAACACACTATGTAGGTAAGTGGATACGTATGTGGACAGTAAACACACTATGTAGGTAAGTGGATACGTATGTGGACAGTAAACACACTATTTGTATAGGTAGACATTATGTAGGCATCAAAAGACACGGTATACAGTCGGTAGACGTATGTAGGTAGACAGACGTATATGTATTTATGCAGGCCGTTAGGAAGGTAGCTAAATACGTAATCCTGTGTAAAAGGACATGAGAAGATGTAAGGAAACAAAAACGGAGACATACTACGTATGAGAAAAACAGATGAAAATACAGAATGAAAAAAAAAAAAATGGATGGAAGGGAATCAATGTTTGTGTTGCGCGTACGAAACCGGGGCTAAGTGGCTGCGTGACCTGGGTGAATCACGTGTCAGCCAGCACGTGAGAAAAGCTCGTGAACACAAGAAGAAGTTCCGATGACTGTTGCGATAACCATTTTTTACATTTGGTTCCTGGCTCCCGTAGACGCCAGCGACCCGGGCAGCGCTTACATCCAAGGCAGGACGGTTCTCTGTGAAAACACCGACACCCCACAGTCGGCGGTTCTCTGACTGTGAAAACACCGACACCCACAGTCGGCGGTTCTCTGACTGTGAAAACACCGACACCCACAGTCGGCGGTTCTCTGACTGTGAAAACGCCGACAGCCACAGTCGGCGGTTCTCTGACTGTGAAAACGCCGACAGCCACAGTCGGCGGTTCTCTGACTGAAAACGCCGACAGCCACAGTCAGCGGTTTTCGAACTACGTCTCAAATTTGAAGAATGAAGACACAAACAATAGACTGCACAATTTATTGCCTGGCATATTTCGCTGTATCTGGTCAGGTGCCTACTATAGTAACAACTGATTCTGGCTTATTTGGATGCAGACTCTTGGTTGCTTGCAGCTCAAACGAATGCACTCCGACTGAATGAAACACTCCTAATAAGTCGATTCAGTGTTGGTAAGGGGGCGGGGGGGGGGGGGGGGCGCTATTCTTTGTTCTCTAAAATAGAGCCCAGGAACACAGACAAGGAGTCGTCTATAGCGAATATTTGCGAAAATTAGAACTTTATGTGCACACACAAATACACACACACACACACACAGAGAGAGAGAGAGAGAGAGAGAGAGAGAGAGAGAGAGAGAGAGACAAACTCACTCTGATGATGCCCCTTCTCTCCCTCTTCTTGAGCGTCACTTTTACTTCTGTCTCTTATTCATCACTCTCTCCTCGTGAGTCAGCTTCTTCACATACTCCCTAGTTCCCCTCCCCCCTCCCCGCCGGAGACACAGTAGCCTGTCCTAATCCCCAAATCCCGCCAGAGACTCTATAAAGAAAACAAGCCTTCCCGCGCTGTCTCCTCAATGTCAAGGACACAGTGCCAATTAACTGACAAGGTGTTGCCGACACACGGGTACATCTATTACGTCTGCCTGTCGACTCAAAACCCGCCATCCAGCCGAGCGTGGCCTCTCCCCCCTCCTCCGCTAGCAAGGAGGCCCCTCTATGGGGGTCCAGGAATGTTGCCAGGAGAATCAACTCCAGGACCACGTAATTCTAGCGCCGGTCTGAGAACAGCTCCCGCAGCTCCACCTGCTCCGTGAGCAATGGAAGCCCCGGCTGTGTCAACTGTTATTCACGTGCATCAGTTCTGCTTTCTGCGTCTTTCAAAACGATTAAAAAACCGAACTAAAGTTTCACGGTCGTGCAGCGCGCTTTTGTGAGCGTTTCTGTTTGGTTCGCACGTACGTAGGTACGTGTTTGTGCGCGCGTGAAATGTCTAGTCGAAAGCTCTGGAATGTGGAAAATGAAATGGAAGATTCCGGAGAAGACAAGTGAACATACAGCCGATATAAAAGAGGTAAAATGACAGAATAAAACGTCAGAGAACTCAGGACACAAAACCGCAGGATGCGCCATATAGGGATAGCCGTTTCGGCTGTCTTAATCAAAACGTCTCTAAAAGTTGAACGGGGTATCTAAGTCTTGTCTATTTGGTCATACAGCTTGAGATTTTTACATTTAGCAGTGGTCAAACCTACAGGCAGCAGCCCAGATGAAAAAAAATAAAACCAGAAAGAAATAAAACGAATCGCGAATATGTTACCTTACACACGGCTTTGTCACCTGCTGTCAAAGAAACATTTTTTTTTTAACTGTAAAAAATAAAAACGACTCTTAAAACTGCGAGATTTGTGTACCGTCTTCTGCACTGATCATATTCAATTCGGACAGGGGGCTACGCTGAAATGGTTCCAGGAAAATCTCCATACAATTTCAACCATGATAAGTCCTTTATGGGCTGACATGGCGGTGACGTTAATGCGTGAGACTTGGGGTTCAATCCCCTAGAGAGGACACTCAAGGGACCAACCAGCCATAGCTAAACAACTGCAGAGGGAAACAAGGGACGGGGGGGGGGTGGGGGGGGTGGTATTGTTGCTGAAAGCAGAGGACATAGTCTAAAGCATGTGAATGTGGAAGTAAAGAAACAAAAACAATGAAAGGTCGCGTTTCCACGCCTTTAGGCGTATAGGGCATACAGGACTAGGCCTACATTAATATAGACAAATCGACACAAGATGGGTGATGTGGTCACACCGGTGTCCATGTGGAAAGCAAGGGGAAACTACCACATTATTATTCCGAGAAACTCATCATGGAAGCCAAAAACGAAAGTGCCATGGTTGATTGGAAAAATAATAGCAGAAGGCATGGCACCACGAAGGAGAGGCAGGGGCCGACCAACACGAAGATGGGCGCAGGATATAAGTGGCTCCTTGAATACGGAAGTACACCAGGCGGGAAAGCTGGCGAGCGACTAAGTTTCTTTCAGGCAGACCGTGATGAGAGCGACGTTATGCTACACGATGATGATGAGAAGATCCGAAGAGTTTGATGTCCAGCCCTCCAGAGAAAGGCTGAACGTCCTCTAAACACGAAAACCCAACCTTTACACTACCTATCCTGATCTTGCTGATTAATAGAAACCTTTTATATATATATATATATATATATATATATATATATATATATATATATATATATATATATATATATATATATATATATATATATATATATATATATATATATATATCTTCACAAACATGAATTGTACAACATACTTGCTTTGGTCTAGGTAATGTTTTCACTGATCCTAATCGTAGTGTCTTTAACATCTTTATGCTGAATCCTCTTCAACAACTCTGGTGAAATGAGAATTGTGTGTAGGACAATTAATTGCCCAAGATGTCTGCCACGAGCAGCTCTGACTTAATCCTTGCTGGCTCATCAGAGCCGCCTTGATGTTTGTGATTTATGGATATGTTTTACGCACAAGGATCGACCCAGGAACTGGCGTACAAAGAAACAAACACATTACACCGCTTGTGAAATCCTTCAACACCCGTGACGGCTAATGTCACGGTTGGCTTGCAACAGGTGCAATTAAACCGCCATAACTTCAGACGGCCCGGTGCAAGGCAGGCAACCGGCGCCAACGACTTGTGCAACCAACTCAAGCACACTTTCAGCCAGTGCCGCTGGCACCTCTTGGACAACCTCAGCTTCTGTTTGCGAGCTGTCAGCAGGCCAAGTCATCAGGCTGGGTTTTTTGGTTTCTTTCAATAAAAGATTCCGTATTGCAAACGGTCACGGAAACTGCTCTTGCAGTTGTAAACAATAGTTACTGCTAGTGCTGCTGCTGCTGATGTTGTTGTTACTACTGCCACTACTGCTGCTGCTGCTACCACTACTACTATGTCTATTACTCTGCTGTAAAATACACCTTTTTATTTTCACATGTGCAAATAACTGAGTGCGTTTTGCTGAGCTTCTTCTCATGCGATATACAGAAGAGGTCAGGAAGATATTGAGCAAAACGAAACCCCATCAATCTTTACATGACACCTAAAATTCGATCTAAGAACCCTTAAGTGGAGATGGCTATGTCACTGTAATAAAACCTATATCGAAGGGCATGCCACTGTAAGCCCCCGAAGCAATGATGGGTACGCCACTGTGAGCCCCAGAAGCAATGATGGGTACGCCACTGTAAGCCCCCGAAGCAATGATGGGTACGCCACTGTAAGCCCCCGAAGCAATAATGGGTACGCCACTGTAAGCCCCTTAAGCAATGATGGGTACGCCTCTGTAAGCCCCTGAAGCAAATGATGGGGACGCCACTGTAAGCCGCAGAAGCAAATGATGGGGACGCCACTGTAAGCCCCAGAAGCAAATAATGGGTACGCCTCTGTAAGCCCCTGAAACAAATGATGGGGACGCCACTGTAAGCCCCAGAAGGAAATGATGGGGACGCCACTATAAGCCCTAGAAGCAAACGATGGGGACGCCACTGTAAGCCCCAGAAGCAATGATGGGGACGCCTCTGTAAGCCCCAGAAGCAATTATGGAGACGCCTCTGTAAGCCCCAGAAGCAATGGTGGGGACGCCTCTGTAAGCCCCAGAAGCAATGATGGAGACGCCTCTGTAAGCCCCAGAAGCAATGATGGAGACGCCTCTGTAAGCCCCAGAAGCAATGGTGGGGACGCCTCTGTAAGCCCCAGAAGCAATGATGGGGACGCCTCTGTAAGCCCCAGAGGCAATGATGGAGACGCCCCTGTAAGCCCCAGAAGCAATGGTGGGTACGCCACTGTGAGCCCAAGAAGCAATGGTGGGTACGCCACTGTAAGCCCCAGAAGCAATGGTGGGACGCTAATGTAAGCCCCCGAAGCGTGACTCCTCTGTAAGCCTTAGAAGCAATGGTGGGTACGCCACTGTAAGCCTCAGAAGCAATGGTGGGTACGCCACTGTAAGCCTCAGAAGCAATGGTGGGTACGCCACTGCAACACGTCTCAGAATCCGTGGGTATCCTACAACAGAAACATACCTAACCAACCATTAGATCCCCCATGGCCCAATCAAGAAGGCAGCTCGATAGAAGCGCATGTAGCAGGAACTCTGGCGTCCTGTGTTCGCCACATGGCACAGACAGGAAGCCACTGTTTGCTTCCTGCCATGCTCCGTTTATTTTCGTTTACATATCGGCTGCACCGGCACGGAAATGCTGCAAAGCCGCGGCACCCCGACACCGGGACTCTGGGGCCGACCTGCACTAGGGGTCACCACGGCCTTACTGTAACATGGAAGTTCTTGTAGGTAACTAACAGTGGGTGTCATTTGGGGGGGGGGGGGGGGCTAGTGTCAGCTGTTTCCAAAAGTCGACAATTTATAAGAAACAGTAACAATGGCTACCACATTGGTTTCAGTGTGATTTGGTTTCAATGTGATTTGGTTTCAATGTGATTTGGTTTCAATGTGATTTGGTTTCAATGTGATTTGGTTTCAGTGTGATTTGGTTTCAATGTGATTTGGTTTCAATGTGATTTGGTTTCAGTGTGATTTGGTTTCAATGTGGTTTGTTTTTCAAAGTGATTGGCAATGCCCCGTAAAGAATACGCCACTTTGGGTTTATGCCTGAAGGGTCACGTAGTTGTAAAACAGATGCCGGCTGTAAAATTGGATGTAAAAAAGTATAGCGATCATGACAGCAGGGTTGCCAGGAAGGGAGGAGAAAGGCCTTCTCAATTATCATCACCTCCCCTGGACCGGTGACAGACAGCTCACATAAAACAAGACATGTATAAATGGTTAATTGCCAAGTCGCGACAGCTCTGCTACACATCAAAACAGCCGCAGTACACTCACATACAGATGTGATCACCTCAAGAGGTAGATTGGCTTCCCTCTCAGGTGGAACCTTTTAACAACAAGCTCACTTGTGTTGGCCGAACAAGGTCGACCCTGTGCAGATTTTTCCTGTCTTGCCTTTGATACTTCCACAGACGGTCCACTACTGACCAGCCACTTCAAGTCCATGTGGTCTGCACAACACGCTAATTGACCTCTCGGCCAGACGTACCAAACGAGTACAGGTCTAGAGTCGGTTGGCATTGTTCGCAAGCTGGACTGAAGAAAGTCCCGTCGAAGTTTGAGTGGCTTCCGGTCATGAGAGTAGATGAAAGGTTGCTATCAACTGCGCGCGGTAACATCTGGACATGGTTTCAATGACAGGCTTCTTTATCTCTGCTCCATTTGCTTTGCCCTCTAGATTCTGGGTGATTTGTTGACTGTTCCACTTGTTGCAAACTCTTGTTGACTGTTCCACTTGTTGCAAACTCCTGTTGACTGTTCCACTTGTTCCAAACTCTTGTTGATTGTTCCAAACTCTATTTCCTTGCTGACTAGGTTTTAACTCATCACTGATCCTTTTGATCTACACTGTACATTACAGCGTCACGTGATCCACTCACACTGTTTGATGGGTGCACACCGTACTGCCCGCCTACTGCCACCCCCCCCCCCCAAGAATTCACTTATCAAAAACAGGTGGATGCTTCGTTATCACTGTATGAACCATGACCAGGTACCCCAGATAGCCGCGTGATCAGTAAAATACACCTGGTTTTACAGCAAGTAAGTAGTAAACAAACATACAAGAACTGATGAGCACTCATAGAAAGAATTTAAGAGATAAGTAGGAAACACTTGATAACAGGAAATCGCAAGCTATAGTTACCACGCCAGGAATCGAACCTGTCACCTCGAAGTGACGAAGGCGTTTGGCTGCAGAATCAAGTGAACTAATACACAAGACCACTCGACACCCCTTAAAAAAGGATGTCATCGTAAGCCAGGAATCGAACCTGTCACCTCGAAGTGACGAAGGCGCTTGGCTGCAGAATCAAGTGAACTAATACACAAGACCACTCGACACCCCTTAAAAAAGGATGTCATCGTAAGCCAGGTCTATCATACAGCTTGAATCCACAACTATGGAACAGGACAGATATATCATACAGCTTGAATCAACAACTATGGAACAGGACAGATATATCATACAGCTTGAATCCACAACTATGGAACAGGACAAATATAGCATACAGCTTGAATCCACAACTATGGAACACGGACAGGTATATCATACAGCTTGAATCCACAACTATGGAACACGGACAGGCATATCATACAGCTTAAATCCACAGCTATGGAACACGGACAGGTATATCATACAGCTTGAATCCACAACTATGGAACACGGACAGGTATATCATACAGCTTGAATCCACAACTTTGGAACACGGACAGGTATATCACACAGCTTGAATCCACAACTATGGAACACGGACAGGTATACCATACAGCTTGAATCCACAACTATGGAACACGGACAGGTATACCATGCAGCTTTAATCCACAACTATGGAACACGGACAGGTATATCATACAGCTTGAATCCACAACTATGGAACACGGACAGGTATATCATACAGCTTGAATCCACAACTATGGAACACGGAGAGGTATATCTTACAGCTTGAATCCACAACTATGGAACACAGACAGGATTCAGTCCAACGAAGGAATACAGTTAAGCAACAACTCGACATTAACTGGAGACCTCAAACAGTTTCTCAAGACCAAACCTTTTCTGTGTTATGTAACCCCTTGGGTGTTAGGAAACCTAGGTAAGGGCCTACTATGGCGCTCACTAAACTCCAGATAGCTGTGCAGTCTTTTGGGACTCTCTCTCTCTCTCTCTTTCTCTCTCTCAATCTCTCTCTCTCTCTTTCTTTCTCTCTCTCTCTCTCAATCTCTCTCTCTCTCTCTCCCCCCCCCCCCCCCCCCCCCCCCCCCAGAGCATCAAATGAATTTGAACATTACAGAAAGAATCCTGTTGCCGAAAAGGAACACTTGGATCAAGGTGTATGTAACATCTAATGCGGTGCTTGTTTGAATGCTGGTGTTGTGCTGTAGAACGTTCTAGAGATGTGTGTTTGAACACCCACAGCCACCCCATTACGTCCCGCTCACACCCGACAAAGATAACAATTCCTCCACGCCCGCCTATCGCAGCCTCGCTGGAAAACATTGGTAAGAAAACACGGGCTAGAAATTGCTAGATTCTTATCTCCCCCTGACACTGACAATAATCGCCATTGTCTCCCCTATAACAAAAACAACATATCCAACATTTCCACGCCATTTCTGGTTGTAACTTACAGCTTTTCTATCTTCTACATTTGCTCTTTAAGAATGTTGGATACAACTTCATTTTTCCCTATCATGACAGGTATTGAGTTGTTTACAACTTGTGTCCCCGCTACAGCCCTGGCGATGTCTAGCTGTTCCAGTCGCATTCCTTTAGCACGCTTTGCTGTGCGACAACAAATTTATCGCTGGGACCTTTGGATCAACACAAGCTGTCTGGAGATGTCTGGTGCCTTCTGTTGCTCAAGTTCCCGGACCTCAGCCATGCCCTGGTAACTGCTGGGGGGAACTTAAAGGATGCATGTCAAACTATCCATTGATTTAGACCTTGTTGCATGTCACAGAAAGCTTGGTGAAAGCACGCACACACACAGTTTACTTGGGGAAAAAAAGGGGGGGGGGGAGGGCTGGTCTGCTGCCAACTTAAATTTCGGGAGGGGTACAGAATATATAATACTATATTTTTGTTCCAACTAATCTTGGTGATTAGAGTTCCCAAAGTCCAATAGCACTGAGGGTCAGGGTTAGAGCTGGTGCTCATTTCCCACTTTAATACCACTACACTACTGGACTTTCCTTTCCCGGCAACTCCCTGGCAACTCTCGGAGTCCCCGAAGTAGGGTGAACTAAAATTAAAGGTCCGAGTTTATTTGTCACTGTAAAGATTATCTGACGCATGTTGTAAACCCGAAAAAAAAAAAACCATAAAAATAACCACATGTATGTTATAAATATACAAAATAACCCGATGCATGCTGGAAACTCCAAAATAACAAAACAACCAGATGCATGCAGTAAAAGTAAACAGAAACTGCAGCAGCTAGCAGAACTACCTAGAGACCAGCAAACCGCCCCAGCCGCCCCCCAAACAGGAAATGTGCTACAGTTTATTGACACGGCGGCCCCGCCCTCAAATGTTCAGGATCAAAGGGCCCCAGTATGTAAACAGAGACCGGGTAGACCTCTACAAGTCTGCAGCCCACTTGTTTCACAACCTCACCTTTGCCGCTGTGAATCGATTCCTACACTCACTGTTAACTTTACACGAATGTTATCAATGCGATCATACATCAACAGGTAATCATTAGCTTCCCTGGAGGAAAGAAAACAATTAATAGGGCGTATTAGGTAACTTAAAGGGGTAGAAAATATCCTGGGAATACGATTTATTCTTCTTTCGCCCGACATGTTTGTGTTCCGTCAGTTTAACCTGAACTGCAAAATTTGCGCATTTAGATTGCCACATCTGACCTAGACAGCCCCTGGAGAACGGTTTCACCTTCTCGGAGGGATGGGATGACACCAGACTCCGGAAGACTGAGACGAGCTGACCAGTTTCATTACTCCAGGATATTTTGTATCCTTCAGAGTAGCTCCTATACTTTTTTCATGTTACAGTTAACGATAAATCTACATATTAATAAACAAATAACTATGACAAACTGTTAACTGACATTAACTAATTAGCATTTGAAGATACCAAGTTATTAGTTATTCGCATTAGTCATTCATGCTAGTTTAAAACAAAAATGTAACAGCCAAAGGTCATGTACATTCAAATATGATGAATGATGAACCTGTCGAATTCTAAATTAAGTTAGGATTCGAAAATGTGGAGTAATGATAACTGCTAGTGGTTACTAGCAACTTTGTTACAGAAACAAGAAAGTTACAACAGCATACGGGAAAGGTGGCAGCCCTCAAGGGACACCTTGGCCTCGCTTCCGCTCTACCAGAATCCCTAAAGTGTATTGGACTTCAAACAGATTACGTGATCAAACAAGGGAAAACACTTAAGGCCCACGCTGATGTACGCCACGTGGCTAAAAGGCTGACATTTGGGGCGCAGACTGCCGTTTTCTCGTACGGCCCCCTCTAAAACGGTTCCAGCCAAGGCTTTAGATCTGCTCGGCTGATGTTTACCGTCAGTGCAATTATGACAACTTTGGCCAAACTGGATGTACGATTGTTATGTACAGACGTGCACATTGACAAGGGCTGCCTGAGACACGACTGGCATCGCTTTGGGGATTGTTGGGAACCAATCCCGGGTGTGGAAAACATGCCCGACCACGTGGTTGTACAGTATTCACCCAGGATTAATCAGCATCATCCGGATGCTAGTCATCTCATCGGACAAGTGAATACATGCATGCATTAAGGGATTGGCCAGCAGGTGTTAGAGGCGACAACATGTGGGTTTCAGCCATGTCCGTGCTGTTAACTGGCAGAGCAATGAATCAAGCAGCAGCTTCCGGTCTGAGACAGGGCATCAGAACGTGAGTACTAACAAGTTGCACTAACTGCATCCAGGATATGGTTGTTGGGGTAGACAGGTTTGTTTTGGCGAATCATCACTTTTGATGAACATCACTTGCACCGGTTTGATTCTCATTTTTGAGGTGTTAATCCTGCAGACTCCATTCCTGGAAGAGGAAATATTACGTACCCTACCCTAGATGATTACGTGGCAGACCTGGACCTTTATTCGGACCGCCACCCATAGGTTTAATGAACTCTTGACAGACAACCAACTTATTTATGCCCAGTATCCAGCCTATGTGTGTGCCTGTCTACCGTCTACATCTGGTGCACATGTGCCGATCTGGCAAGAGGTGCCACAGCTTGTGAAGGTGCAACTGCTGGCTCAACTGTGGGGATCTGAAGCCAGAGCCGAAAGCGAACGAAATCTGAAAGACTTTTGCAGCAAGGACATGAAACAACAGTGGAACCACTTGCTGAAGCTAATAGTTCAATGTCCTGTTGTGCCATTAGATGACCCACACGGCTCGTTGTCTATTTCTCCATTCAGTCCTGTGAAATCATTTTGATGTCATTGATGGAAACCAGTACAGCATGTGTGGTTTGTCTTATCAACGCCCACTTTCGGATTCCTCTAGAAAGTCTTCGTTTTCTCAATCCTATT
>CAJHNH020003757.1:596876-601876 GCA_905116865.2 Candidula unifasciata
CCCCAGTGTCAGCAACCAGAGGGGAAACCCGTGCTGCCCCAGTGTCAGCAACTAGAGGGGAAACCCCGTGCCCATTAAAATGGCAACATTAAAAGATGCACGCCTTCTAGTATGTTCACGCCGCAAATGATGTATCTAACTTATGATTCGAAATATATATATATATATATATATATATATATATATATATATATATATATATATATATATATATATATATATATATATATATTTTTAAATATTTCAATCTGTTCTTTTCCTATATTTTGACCCATCTTGGAGACTGCGAGATTTCTGGGGAGTTCCGGGGAAAGTCCACTAGTATAAGTTTGTTAGGGTTTGACAAATGAATACCGACACTAACCCTAACACCCCTAGAACACTGGACTTTCCAGGGAACTCTTCATGAAATCTCGGAGTCCCAGATATGGCGTGAAATAAAAGAAATGAACCGATCAACCAACACTCGATCTGTTCTTCTTCTCCTTACTGATGCCACCTTTACTTCCCACGACTTGTTCCCCAGTACCAATTCTGACTGGGCCGACCTTGAGTCAGGGTAATTTTTAAATCCTATTCCCTTGGTACATGTTTCGGACCTCTTCACGTTTCCAGGCACATACTTTCTCAATCTGATCTAGGTCAGAGGGGTGTCACGTTCAAAAAGAGTCTCTTGGGTGACTAGGTTGAGGTTGTGGGTGGGAGGAGGGGATGGGGGTTAGGGCCAGTTCTAGATGTTCTGGGGTCGCTGAAAGCTGTGTGGTCGTGTAGTATAGATGGGGAGGGTCGGGGGGGGGGGAGGGTTAGGGCCAGTTCTAGAGTCACTGAAAGCTGTGTGGTCGTGTAGTATAGATGGGGAGGGTCGGGGGGGGGGGAGGGTTAGGGCCAGTTCTAGAGTCACTGAAAGCTGTGTGGTCGTGTAGTCTAGAACTCTCGACATCCGCGCTGATGTCATGGGAGACAAGATAACGTGACACCTCCTCGACGTCCAAGAGTCTGAGAAAGTATGATTGAAAGGTCAGCCAGTGTGTAGATGGGCCGGGAAACGTGAAATGGACCCATATTTCTAGTATAATTTACATACAAAAAAGGGTGTGGAGCCTTAATTCCCCCGGGCCTACATATTTATGGTGTGATATGGGCGGGAACTCACAGGTTCCGTCGACCATGGCTGACAGGTAATGAAAGGTTGAATACCACTGGCGAGCCCGTACACAGGAACAAACACACCCATGGTCCCATTAAACGTTAGCGACAGACACACACGCGCAGCCAGCAATCACAGATGGCCTAGTTTCTCTAGCGAGCAAGCTGAATCAACCAGCAATCTCTCTCTTTCTCTCTGTCTCTCTCTGTCTTTCTCTGTCTCTCTCTCTCTCTCTCTCTCTCTCTCTCTCTCTCTCTCTCTCTCTCTCTATTTATTTTTTTGTTTGGACACTGCCAGCCAGGTTTAAATCTCCAGGTGTGTCCACGGGGCGTTCTCTTCAAACTTGGGTTCTAATCCGTCGTCCCATTTACAAATGAATGAGCGCTATCTCTATACCACCTGCCAGAAGGAGAATGAGTAGTGCGGGGAAGACAGGTTATAGAGAGGGGTGCGTACAGACGAAGATGGAGATATAATTGGGGACGGGGGGGGGGGGGGTAAACCAAACAGCGAGAGATAAGACAAATAGAGGAAGGGAGAAACGATGTAGAAAATTAAGAGAGAATGAAAGAGAAAGAGAAGAAATACAGAACAACAAAGAAACGGGACAGAGAGAAGACGGAGAAAGGGGAGAGGAAGGAAAATGACATAAATAGAGCAGCAATTAATAAATTAGATTGAGTCCTTAAGACACACTTACGTAATACAGACAAACAAGCAGACAGACAGACAAGCAGACACGCAGACAGACAGACACGCAGACAGACAGACAAGCAGACACACAGACAAGCAGACACACAGACAAGCAGACACACAGACAAGCAGACAGACAGACAAGCAGACAGACAGACAAGCAGACAGACAGACAAGCAGACAGACAGACAGACAGACAGACAGACAGACAGACAGACAGACAGACAGACAGACAGACAGACAGACAGACAGACAGACAGACAGACAGACAGACAGACAGACAGACAGACAGACAGAGAGACAGACAGACAGACAGACAGACAGACAGACAGACAGACAGACAGACAGACAGTTAGACAGACAGTTAGACAGACAGACAGACAGACAAACAGACAGACAGACAGACAGACAGACAGACAGACAGACAGACAGACAGACAGACAGACAGACAGACAGACAGACAGACAGACAGACAGACAGACAGACAGACAGACAGACAGACAGACAGACAGACAGACAGACAGACAAGCAGACAGTCAAACTGGCATACAGACAGACATAGGTATATTGATCAAGGATCCAAAAGCTGATCTGAAGCACCAATGAGTACACATCTCTCTAGACTGCAAGCTACAACACCTGCCAACAGGGTTATCTACATACAATACGATACAACAAATGACTAGACAAAATGCCATCACAACACCTGCCAACAGGGTTATCTACATACAATACGATACAACAAATGACTAGACAAAATGCCATCACAACACCGTACAATATTCTAGTATAAAAAAAAAAAAATTACAGCCACCAATGTACGAGAGTTACAGCCAATGAAACAAAATGGATAGCCAAGCAATGCAACGTAATAAAATTTAGTGACACCAACTGCGGGAAATGATAGACAGCGAATCTGAACGGTTGGGGCAGCGAAAGCCGGGCAGGGCTGTTCAAGTGGTTCAGTCAACTCACTGCACTCTGTCTCGCCTCTCTCAACCTTTCTCTATGTCTCTGAACCTTTCTCTCTGTCTCTTAACCTTTCTCTCTGTCTCTTAACCTTTCTCTCTGTCTCTTAACCTTTCTCTCTGTCTCTTAACCTCGCACCCGCCAATCTCTCTTTCCGTGTCCCTCCATCTCCCAATGTCTCTCTGTGTCCATCCATCTCCCAATCTCTCTTTCCGTGTCCATCCATCTCCCAATGTCTCTCTGTGTCCATCCATCTCCCAATCCCTCTTTCCGTGTCCATCCATCCCCCAATGTCTTTATGTGTCCATCCATCTCCTAATGTCTCTCTGTGTCCATCCATCTCCCAAATGTCCCTCCGTGTCCCACCATCTCTCTCCATCTCCCAAATGTCTCTCCGTGTCCCACCATCTCTCTCCATCTCCCAAATGTCTCTCCGTGTCCCACCATCTCTCTCCATCTCCGAAATGTCTCTCCGTGTCCCACCATCTCTCTCCATTTCCCTCTTCTTGTCCCTCACTATTTCTCTCTTCCTGTCCTTCCCGTTCACACACTCTCTCTTTCTGACTTTCTATCTCTCTCCTCGTCCATCCCTTTCTATCTTCCCCATCACTCTCTCTCTCAATCCAGCCTCTCTCCTCTTAACTCTCTCTTGTACAGTGTCGTAAAAGGCACTGTTATAGCTGGGGTGCAAGAAGTTACTCTTTCAAACACAAACGCACACACACAGTCACCACATAATGAGGTGTGATGACCAGTGCACCTCCTCGCCACCTTTCGACCACAGAAACCCACAACACGAAAATATCCCGCAACCCCAGAACTTCACTGGTACTACCACTGCTGGGGATTAAACCCGCGCCTCTGTGCCACTAAGCAACGCACACTAATCATTCAGCTACCACAGCTCTAACCCACTCACTCACGCAAAACAGGCTTCATTGAAAGCCGTGCCAGGCTTGGTTATGCTAACTCTGCCAGTAAACAAAAGCTACACTGCGCCAACACAAGTAAACAAGAAAGGCTCTCTTACCTCGGAAAACCATATTTGAAAACACGCACAAGTCAACACAGTGTCAGAAACAACTTCATAAGGGCAGAAAACCCGCCGGGCAAGCGCACATTGGAAACAAATCGACTCTAGCCAGGAACCAATTTCGAAATGAGTGCAGTATCAGACGAGAATATCAAGACATCGTCCTGTTCTTGTGGGTGGCGAAGGTAGTTGGGCGGTTGTTCAGTCTAAGAAGAGGCTGTAGATGTATCTGGTGTTAGGTGCTGTACGGCCGCAAGCCACACGTCCAAGTGAGATTCCCGGTAGCCAAGACGCACCTTGTTGGACGGGACCCACCTTATCACGGCAGCAGCATCTACTCGGGCCATTCACGGCGCAGGTCGCCTTGAGGTAGACCCCGCCCACACGCGGCCAGGACCGTTAGCTTTGACTGCTCGCCGCCCCGCGCACCTGACAGCCAGGTCGATGGTTTACCTTGCACGTGAGGTCACTGCTGAGCCGGGGTGAGATAGGGAGAGGCCGGGACTGGGGTTCGATCGCAGGCTTGCTGCCGGCTCCGCCTCTAGAGACCAAGGCCACACAGCGCCAGGCCCCGCCCTGTACCTGAGGCGAGCGGGAGGTAACGGGTCGGCAGGCAGCATGCCCTACCAGTGGGATTACTGTTGATGGCAACTTTCGCCTTAGTTCTGACTGAGAACGACTTGTGTTGTTGTGCTTACAACGTGACAAAGTGGCTGAAAGTTAATCCTAATTTACTTCTTCACTGACGTATCTTAGAGTACTACACCTACTGGCGCTGGCGATCATGTCTCTGATCTACCCTAGGCCTTTTCTTTCACCTTCCTTTCGTGTTGTAGCCTTAAATCAAATGAAAAACAATCTGTGTATTATATCCCAGCCCCTGAATGTTAGATACAGAAATATCGCAGGCTACATAAGGAATTGCTTAACAGGCAATGGAATGGGAAATGGAGGCTATCTAAGAGAAACTCTGAGGTGAAAGTTGAAGAGAGAAGCCAAAGGTGCTGGACTGGGTTTCATCCATGATATGCGACTGATTGCACAGGATAGAGCAGAACGGATGAACATACTGCGAGCCCTTTGTGACATGTCATGGCACAAAGGACAACGAATGAATGAATGCATGAATGAATACAGAGCCTGTTTTGCCATATGGCT
>CAJHNH020003757.1:606876-609376 GCA_905116865.2 Candidula unifasciata
AGTTATCCGCCTAGTGAGACTGTCTCACAAACCGAGAACTCCGTAGTTCCGGCGACGATCCTCAGAGAATTTGCACCTGTGAACGTAGCGACACCGCTGTGAAGTGAACCCGCGACCTTCCGACCACGAGGTAAACGGTTACCCACACGTCCCTCTGTCCTTTCCCTCTGTCTACGCCTCTCTCTCTCTCTCTCTCTCTCTCTCTCTCTCTCTCTCACACACACACACACACACACACACACACATACTCACTATCTGTATGTGATCACCGCCGATTAATATTAGAAACAATTTAACACCGTGATTCCTTAAGTGTGCGCCGCGGCGCCCCGGGGAGCCACAACCTCTTCATAGGGGCGCCGCGAAATTTGGTAAAAGCTTCATAATTTATTTAACAAAGAAACGAAAAGTCATAGTCTGACTTAGGTTAGGTTAGGGCGCCGGGGACACATTGTAAGTGAAAAAAGGCGCCGCCACCAAGAACAGTTTGGGAAACACTGATTTCACAAGTACAAGTGTCGTGTTAAAGATTAACTATCAGAATTCGTAATTCTATGGTTGCTGCTTCTGCTCCTGTGGTTGCTGCTGCTGCAACAACAATAACTACTAGTACTATTGCTACCACCACCGCCATGACCACTACCACAACTTTAACAACAATAACAGCTACTACTCCTACTACTACCACCACCACCACTTCCACTACTAATCCCATTTCTACTACTACAACTACTACTACTACTACTACTACTACTACTACTACTACTACAACTACTACTACAACAACTACTACTACTACTACTCTACTACTACTACTACAACTACTACTACTACTACTCTACTACTACTACAACTACTACTACTACTACTACTACTACAACTACTACTACAACAACTACTACTACTACTACTCTACTACTACTACTACAACTACTACTACTACTACTACTACTACAACTACTACTACAACAACAACTACTACTACTACTACTACTACTACTACTACTACTACTACTACAACTACTACTACAACAACTACTACTACTACTACTCTACTACTACTACTACTACTCTACTACTACTACTACTCTACTACTACTACTACTACTACTACTACTACTACTACTACTACTAATACTACTACAACTACAACTACTACTACTACTACTACTACAACTACTAAGAGAGAGGGTTGGAGGGAGGGTGTCTTTAGGCCAGCCTGGCCAAGGCTTTCGCCATGGGCTGTGCAGTTGTGGAAAATCCTAACGATTTTATTTTTGCCCGCTACAAAAATGCACTCAACATTTCGAACCCAGGTCTCTTGCACGAGGTCCCTGCATCCTTAACCGTTCGACCAGCCGCTCCAACAATAACTCCTAAATGTGCTATTGCTCGGACGATGCTGACCACCCCTATTATGATCACAGGACAGCACCAACGCCTGGACCGGACAACGCGACCGGACATGGCCAAGTGTGCCGGCAACTATCACCTCGAGCCGGACTCCAGAATGATCAACATGGCTGTTTACCCAGGTCACCCAGGCGTCACAGACGTATGACCTCCGACCTGTGCTTGTCGCGTGGCAGTGCAAGGAACGTGCAGGCGGTGCGGGGTCAGAGGCACGCGACTGGAGGCACAGCGCGAGGGCCGCTCACATGACAGTCCAACGGGCCTCTAGGATCTGGCGTCACGGTGCAAGATCTGGGTTCTACAGAAGGCACACCTACACTGTCGGCTAGATATAGGGGCTGAGCTGTAGAGTCAGGCACACCTACACTGTCGGCTAGATATAGGGGCTTAGCTGTAGAGTCAGGCACACCTACACTGTCGGCTAGATATAGGGGCTGAGCTGTAGAGTCAGGCACACCTACACTGTCGGCTAGATATAGGGGCTGAGCTGTAGAGTCAGGCACACCTACACTGTCGGCTAGATATAGGGGCTGAGCTGT
The DNA here is from genome assembly GCA_905116865.2 of Candidula unifasciata. Classification (NCBI taxonomy): domain Eukaryota; kingdom Metazoa; phylum Mollusca; class Gastropoda; order Stylommatophora; family Geomitridae; genus Candidula; species Candidula unifasciata. The sequence goes on from CAJHNH020003757.1 coordinate 608,829, forward strand.
AGAGTCAGGCACACCTACACTGTCGGCTAGATATAGGGGCTGAGCTGTAGAGTCAGGCACACCTACACTGTCGGCTAGATATAGGGGCTGAGCTGTAGAGTCAGGCACACCTATACTGTCGGCTAGATATAGTTTTTAAAAGAAGTAGCAAATTATAGGGAAGAAAAAAAGCTGGTAAGAAACAACAGTTTATGTTAGCTTTACAAAATCGATCACAATAAATGAACAAAGGACGTTGCGGCGATTAGCCTTCATCAGCACATAAAGAACAATACAGTACACATACACAAATATGCTCTAACTATGAAGTGACTACATGGGACTAATGTACACAATAAATGATACTCATCTGTGTTCCTGGCGAAAAACTTCCTTCAAAAGGATGTCAAGGACAGGTACTGGATAGGGGCTGAGTTCAATATACTAGCACCATTGCTATCATCATCATTCCTCTCCTCTCCTCCTTTTTCTGCCGGTTGCTACACTGTGCTATGATTTACTGCTAGACTGCGATATCTGCGAGCTTCGACCCAACAAATTCCTAATTA